>RJWJ010027917.1:0-21806 GCA_004363605.1 Indri indri
TGCTAGGATTACAGGCGTGAGCCACCGCGCCCGGCCTTTTATTTATAACTTTAAAATCATGGCTCAAGTACTTTAAGAACCTGTGAGGCAGAGGACCCTCCTGTTTCTGCTCTTCCAACTTCTCTGCCTCAGACTTCAGTGAGAGTGTTAAGAAATTGTTCCTGAAAAAAGTACCTCCCCTCGCTCTTTCTTTCCCTCCCTCCCTCCCCTCCTCCCCTTCCCTCTCCCCATCTCTATCTCACTGGGACCAGCTCAGGGCACAGGGAGGAAGAAATCACAGGGCTTATATCCTGGTACTCCGCTGCCCGGCTAGGCAACCTCAGGCAGGTGTCTCTCCACATGTCTGAGTCTTGTTTGTAAAATGGGGACTAATAATCTCTCTCTCACAGGTTTTTGTAAAATAACGAAACTCCAGACTTTATTTGGATTGCATTTGTTTTTCTATTAATGTCCCCTTTCTGTCGCAGGGTCCCACATTGCCTACAGTTGGCATGTCTTAGTTTGCTCATCTGTCACCATTTCTCTGCCTTTTCTTGTTTATCTTGACCTTGACAGTCTCCAAAGTATCTTATCTTGCAACATTGCAAGACCCCATCCCTACAAAAAAATTTTCTTAAAAATTAGCTGGGCATAGTGGTGCATGCCTTAAGTCCCAGCGACTCAGGAGGCTAAGTTGGGAGGATCGCTTGAGGCGAGGAGTTTGAGACCAGCCTGGACAACACAGCAAGACCCTGTTTCCTCAAAAAATAAAAAAATTAGCTGGGTGTGGTGATGCATGCCTGTAGTCTCAGCTACTTGGGAGGATGAGGCAGGAGGATTGCTTGAGCCCAGGAGTTGGAGGTTGCTGTGAGCTATGACGACACCACTGCACTCTAGCCTGGGTGACAGACTGAGACCCTGTTTCTAAAAAATAATAATAACAATAATAATAATAATAAATGAAAATAATGAATGGAGTTCTTCTGTAAGGAAGATTTGCCTCTTATTCATTTATCTTGTGCATTTAATAATAAAATAATAAGAGTGATCATTTATTGTTGATATATTAATCCATTAGTCAACCACTTATTTATTTTGGTGTAGACTCTCTCTGGACAGATTATGTAAGATTAAGACACCCAGAACACTGGGCGCCCAAGTAACATTCATTCCCCTCCCTTCCTCTCTGTCTCCTGGTCTAGGAATGACCAAAAATCTTTTTTTCCTCCTAAACACAGAACAAGTTTCAATATCTCTCCTGATTATAAAGGTAAATTGTGGTCAGGTGTGATGGCTCATGCCTGTAATCCCAACATTTTGGGAGGCCGAGGTGGGAGGATTGCTCGAGGCCAGGAGTTCGAGACCAGCCTGGGCAACAAAGAGAGATCCCCCATCTCTATAAAAAATAAGAAAAATTAGCCGGGTGTGGTGGCGCATGCCTGTAGTCCCAGCTACTCAGGAGGCTGAGGTGGGAGGATCGCTTGAGCCCAGGAGTTGGAGGTTGCAGTGAGCTACAATGACGACACTGCGCTCTAGCCTGGGTGACAGAGTAAGACCCTGTTTCAAAAAAAAAAAAAAAAAAAGAAAAGAAAAGAAAAGAAAAGAAAAAAAGCAAATTGGTAAATTGCACTCATGGTAGAAAAATTTGAAGATTCAGGGAAGTATGGAGAAAATAAAGATTCCTGAATCTCACTACTCAAAGTCCATCTTGGTACAGTGTCTTCCAGGTTTTTTTCCTTTACTTATATTTTGATATTTATACACTTGAGATCACAAGGCTCACCTTGCCTTAATTCCTTTTTAAAAATTCACTTCTCCCACTCATCACTGTACGGTGAGCATGTCCCCGTATCCTTAATATTCTCCTATCAGATGATCTTTAATGACGACATAGTATGTTCATACGGAGGGACCATAAGGTATGTCACCGATTCCCTATTGTCAGGCTTTCTGTGGCTTCCGGTTTTATTCAGATTTTATAAATGACTCCGGGATGCACATCCTGGTATAAACCTTCGACAGCATCGCTAATTAGTCGAGGTTAGGATTTCTTCAAAAGACACTTAAACCAGGATGTTGAGAACGAAAGAAAAGAAACAAATCTAAAATCTGGAAGGGAACCAAAGACATCATGTAGTTGAGCTGCACCTGTTCTCTCTGCTGAGAATGCTCTTCCCCAAACACCTGCCTGGCTCCCTCCTTCTCTGCTTGAATGTCACCTCCTCCAAGGAGCCCTCCCTGATTGCCTGACCTAGACTAGCCCCCCCACCACCCATCACATGTCCTCTTGTGCTGCTTTTATTCCCACTGGGCTTCCCACAGTATGCATTTGCTCACTTATATATTTATTTATTTTTGAGACAGAGTCTTGCTCTGTTGTCCAGGCTAGAGTGCCGTGGCGTCAGACTAGCTCACAGCAACCTCGAACTCCTGGGCTCAAGGGATCCTTCTGCCTCAGCCTCCCGAGTAGCTGGGACTACAGGCATGTGCCACCATGCCCGGCTAATTTTTATATATATATTTTTAGTTGTCCAGATCATTTCTTTCTATTTTTTAGTAGAGACAGGGTCTCGCTCTTGCTCAGGCTGGTCTCGAACTCCTGACCTTGAGCGATCCACCCGCCTCGGCCTCCCAGAGTGCTAGGATTACAGGTGTGAGCCACTGCGCCTGGCCCTGCATTTGTTCACTGTCTCTTGCTTCCTGGGTAGTTTATTATTTATGGAGTTCATTGTGTCTGTCTCTCCTACCGGGGTGGAGATTTTAGTCTGTTGTCTTCATTGCAGCATCCCTGATCACCTAAACGTGTCCGGGCACACACAGTAGGTGCTCAATAAATAATGACTGAATAAATGAATGGATTTCAATGATGTTAAGAGATGAGATGCTAGGATTTTTTTTTTTTTGAGATTTCCATGTTATTTATTATTTATTTTTTTTGTTTACTTGAGACAGAGTCTCACTTTGTCACCCAGGCTAGAGTGTCATGGTGTCAGCCTAGCTCACAGTAACCTCAAATTCCTGGGCTCAAGCAATCCTCCTGCTTCAGCCTCCCAAGTAGCTGGGACTGCAGGCATGCACCACTATGCCCGGCTAATTTTTTCTATTTTTAGTAGAGATGGGGTCTTGCTCTTGCTCAGGCTGGTCTTGAACTTCTGACCTCAAGCAATCTTCCTGCCTCAGCCTCCCAGAGTGCTAGGATTGCAGGCGTGAGCCACCATGCCCAGCTGTGATGCTAGGATCTTAAAGTGCTGCCCACCCAGACGGGTGACCTCCACTGGGTATCCGTGCCCATGGATTCCCAGTTGCTTGGAGCAAGCGCGTCTGGACTCTATGTGGGTCTCAACCTATGGGCTTGCTCACAATCGAGTGTTGGCTGTTGTCACCATGCCCACGGGCCTCAGCTCTAGTACCCGAACACCGGGCACAAAGATTCCAGACATTGTGCCTGCCTGTGGCCAGAGTGAGAAGTATCCTAGGACCAGCCCAGCCAGGCTAGCAGACGGCTGCCCCAAAGAGTCCCTAAAAACAACAGCTCTGCCCTGCCCAGCAGAAACTCAAAGATTTAGCCCCTACACCCTGGCATTCAGAAACCCTACTGGTTGTGTGGGTGGAGGAGGGAGGGGTTATCTTAATTGTGGAAAGTCCCAGACAAGGTTCTTGTGCAAGTAGTTTATTGGGGAGGTGTTATAAATGGAATTGTATCTCCCCTTCCCCCAAAACATGTTGAAATTCTAACCCAAGTACCTCAGAATGTGACCTTATTTGGAAATAGGATCACCGCAGATGTAATCAGTTAAATAAGATGAAGCCGGGCGCGGTGGCTCACACCTGTAATCCTAGCACCCTGGGAGGCTGAGGCGGGAGGATCACTTGAGGCCAGCAGTTCGAGACCAGCCTGAGCAAGAGCAAGACCCCACCTCTACTAAAAATAGAAAAATCAGCCAGGTGTGGTGGTGCATGCCTGTAGTTCCAGCTACTCCGGAGTCTGAGGCAGGAGGATTGCTTGAGCCCAGGAGTTGGAGGTTGCAGTGAGCTATGATGACGCCACTGCACCCCACCCAGTGACACAGCGAGACTCCATCTCAAAAAAAAAAAAAAAAAAAAAATAAGATGAGGTCATACTGGAGTAGGCTGGGTCCTTATCCACTATGACTGATGTCCTTCTGAGAAGGAGGAGAGACACAGACAGGGACACGCGCAGGGAGGGCGCCACGTGATGCCAGAGGACTGGGGCGGGGGACGAGGACCTACAAGTTGAGGCACACCAAGGATTGCTGGCAACCACCAGAAGCCAGGGTGAGGCAGGGAAAGATTCTCTCCTAGAGCCTGTGGGGGGACCACGTGGCTCTGCTGACGTCTTGAGTGTGGACTTCCCCAGAACCATGAGACAATGAATTTCTGTTGTTTTAAGCCACCCAGTTTGGGGCACTTTGTCACAGCATCCCCAGGAAATGAATCCAGGAGTTGACCCCGGGAAGCACCAGGCAGGGCAGGGAAGGTGTGTTGGTGAGCAGGTTACCCTGTGGACAGCGGAAGCCCAGCGCCACTGGGGAGACGCAGGGCAGAGCCAAGTGCCTGGCGGCGGGGAGCTGGGGTATTTATCCACAGACTCCTCCAAGCATGGCCTCCTGGCTCTTCCGAGGGGTGCCCCATGCGTGCCAGAAGTGGCCACAGCAGTCTCAAGGGAGAGGCAGAGAGTGGCCGGTGATCACAGTAGAAACTCCCATTCTCAAGGAGTTTCTGGTCCAGGTTTTCCCAACAGAAACCTCTTGACATTTGGGGCCGGATCATTCTCTGTGGTGGAGGCCGTGCTGTGCATCGCAGGATGTTGAGCACCGTCCCTGGTCTCCACCCACCAGATGCCAGTAGCAATCTCCTTCCCATCCCACTGTGACAGCCAAAAATGTGTGTAGACACTGCCTAGTGTCCGCTGGGGGCAAAAGCCATCCCCAGGTGAGAAGCTGTGCTCTAGGTACACTTTAGGGCCAAATCCCTGCTCCGGTTCCTGCCCGAAGGACAAAGGTGGGCTGTAAATGCATGGAAAGTGCTGGAAAGTTACTCTGAGTGAGGGGCAATTAGCAGCAGGGCCAGGGTGGAGGATAAAGTAGGATCCCACAGCTCACTCAGCTTCCTCAGGCACTGCTGGAGTTGTTATGATGAACAATTCATACATGTTTCTAAAAGGAACACTGTTTGGATGGGTGGGGGTGTAGGATTTTCACAGAGGTCACCCGGGGCCGGGCTGTGTACTAAATGCTTCATGTGTATCCACCTCGCTCAGTCCTCAAGCCCTGTTAGGTAGGATTGTGCTTCTCTCTTCTCCCCATTTTGCACATGTGGACATGGGGGCGCAGAGAGACCAAATAACTTACCCAAGGTTGCACAGCAAGGAAGTGGCGAAGTTGGGAGGAACCGGGGCAGGCTGATGCCTGAGTCTGTTTCTTAACCACTAAGCTTGCTTCTCCAGAGGTGGTTCAGCTCTAAGCTGAGAGGCTTCCAGGGCAAACAGCCCTTGGACAATGGTGCTTATGACCGTAGAACCCTCTGGAAATTCATGGTCCTGCTCACACTTCCTGCATCTTACTCTGAACCCCCAGATCCTTTCTCTGGGTGTCCAACCCTGTGACACATCTCCTTTCTATGTTCACAATTTTCCCAGTTCCTCTATTTCCATTCTCTCTCTGAGTTCTCTAACCTTCCCCGTTTTCTACTCTGTTTCCTTCCCGGGAGGGTTCATTTCCTGCTGAAGCCTCCTTTCACACCAGTCTTGCAAAGTAAAAACCTAGAACCCATAAAAATTCCCCAGTGAGCTTTGGCCACCTGGGTGTAACTCTTTTCCCAAGCCGTCTGCAGCTGACCCAAGAGAAGATCTGAGCTTGGAACTGCTGTGTGTTCCCAGAGACGCTACGCTCAGACGAGGTCTTCATGCAAAGTAGACCACCACGTCCCTTCCCCACATCCTTTATACCTCTCAATGAATTATCATAATAACAGTAGAACTCTATGTTGTCTACAATATGAACGACACTCTTGAGATGCAGTGACTTGTGCAGTGCGTGACACACACAACTGTTCATGTGCCTCCTTTTGCTGCCTACTCGCAAGCTGCACTCTCAACCTCACCCTAAAATGGGCCACTGATAAAAAAAGGATTAGTTCTTGTAAATCTCCCTCCACCCACAAGTCGGAAAGGGGGAGATTTGTTAAGGAACATGCACTAGGACCAGGGGGACAGTTCAGCTTCTCTATGTACAGGAGAAAGCCAGATGTTGCTCCCTGAGCAGGCGAAGCCCTAGCCCAACCTTAACTGGCAATTTTGGCCCTTAAGGCAGGCAAAAGGAGACCTCCATGAGTCAACAGAGGGGTGTGTGTGCGGAGCAGCCCCCCCCCCACACTGCTGACAGGTGACTGGCTTGGGGTCATCTCACCTTGGGGCCCTCTCATCTGGGGAAGGGGTACAGTGTTGAGGACGGAGGGGGCTTTAAAACTTGCACATTTAAATATTTATCAAAATTACAAATGCATTTAGTCTTTGACCTTGCAAACCTACTTCTAGGAGTAGACACCCCCCCATCCTCCAGCTCTGTGTGCAGAAGTATGAAAAGAGGTACATGTAACGTGGCTTGTAGCAACATCACGTTCGATGTCAGTGGACAAGAAACCATCCAGGCGTCTCTCCCAAGGGGACTGACTAAACAAACTATGAGCGTGCACACAACAGAATATTATGCAGCTGTACAAAAGGTTGAGGAGACTCCATATGTCCTGCGATGGAAAGGTCTTTAGAATATGTTATTATGAGACAAAAAAAAATCCAGGACTAGAACAGCCTGTTGAGGATGTTGCCCTTTGGTGTAAGAAAGAGGGGGGAGGATACAGATTTGATTATGCTTGCATCTGCATAAATACACATCAGAAGGGTATTCAAGGGCCCTAAAGGGATTGCATAAAGGGAGTACGGTGGGAGGGAGGGAAGGACGGGTGTGTGTCTTTCCAGATGTGTCTCTAACATTTTCAAGATCTAGGACAAGAGTACTAACGGAGACCACATACTATGTGTAAATATTTCAAAGCTAACTAAATAAAACATGCTTTATGCCTGCACTTTACAAACATGCTTTCATGAACACTCAGAAGGTCAGGGTGGAATTCAGAATCTGGACACCTGCATTGGGTCAGGGTGTGGGGCAGAGCCAGCCCTGCTCCCTCCTTTTCCCGCTCGCAGCTCTGTCCTGCCGGAGGGGGTTCCACGCACAGGAGTGGACATTCCGGCGTGCACGTCCAAGCTCCAGCCACCCCTCCGATACCCTTGGCCCTCATGGGGGTATAAGCAGACCCGTGGAAGAATCTCATGCGAGTCCACGGAATCTGGGCTTGGGCAGGGAATTCCAGGAACCCGGATAACCCAGAGTGTGGTCTGGGAAGTGGGGAGCAAGCTCCTGGTAGACGTGTCCCCTCAGCCCCATGGATTCCTCGCCTTGTGGGAAGGGGTGTGGTTGGAGCAGGGCCAGGTGGGCCCCAGGGCAGAGCCCCCTTGCCTAGGTCTCTCTTTTATCCATGTCGGTGTTTGCATCACACAACCTTTCCGTATTCAAAAAGCCAAAATTACATTTAAACACCTGCATGACGAAAAACTACACAGCATTTGTGTGCCCTCCAGACTTCCATGCCCTGAGAGGATGTCCCTATAGAGTTCTGCCGGTGAACCCCTGGGGTCTTCAAAGGCCCACGCCTCAGGCCAGCTTTCCTGGGGCTGTGTTGCGTTTGCCCCCGGGCTGCCTTCCTCGGCTCAGGGTCCCTTCCGTTGCAGCTTCAGGAATCTCACTGGTCCCAGAGGGCCACCTCCCAGGGACTCTGGCTGTCCACATGCACTGTCCCGGCACCACTTACATTGTAGAGGAGATCAGTCCACCCTTCCATGGTGATGCACTGGAAAACGGTCAGCACTGCAAACAGGATGTTGTCGAACTGAGTGATCCCGTTGTTCGGCCCTTCCCAGTAGGGCTGACATTTGGTCCCATTGGGGCAGGTGCGGGCGGGTTCCTCTGTCCCACACGGAGCCGGAGACTCACCCTGAATGTCATCTATGAAAGGGAGGAGGAGAAAAGTCAGGGGAAGGAGCAGGGAAAACCAGCTCCAAGAAATAGGGACCCTGTTGTTGAAAAAAATGGCTATTGGGACAAATGTCATCAGTCTCTTTGAAGAAATGAATGCTTGGCTTTGTTGACTGATTAATTGTTTCCTATTTCATTAATTTCTTTTCTAAGCTTTATTACTTTTCTTTTCCTGTTTTCTGTGTTTTGTTTTTTGCTGTTCTTCCCTAAACGTTTCAGATGGATTAACTTTCTTTAAGGCTATAAATTGCCTTTAAGTGCCACTTTGGCTGCATCTCATAATTTTTGTCATGCATTACCATTATTGTTCAAGTAACATATTTTCCAATTTCTATTATTATTTCTTCTTTGACCCATGGGTAATTAAGATGTACTTCTTTTAAAAAAAACTTGTCAGCTATATATATATATATATAAAGAGAGAGAGAGAGAGAGAGAGAGAGAGAGAGAGAGAATAGTATAATGTATCCATAGGTACCGATCACCAATTTCAACACTTATCTACTCCCAGCCAATCGTGTTTCATCTAGATCTCCTCCAAACACTTCGCCTTGCCCCTGGTATCTTTTTAAAGCAAATCTCAGACATCACATCATTTCACCCATCAATAAGAGGCATGTCGCGTAATTTCCAAACACTTTTAGAATTATCTTTTCATTACTGACTTTCAGCTTAATTGCACTGTGGTTAGAGAGTATGTTTTGTATATTTTTTTCAGTTTTTTTGAACTCTGTCGAGATGAGCTTTACGGTTCATAATATAATCAGTTTTGGTAAATGTGCTGCGCGCATTGTGCGGTTACTGGGTGCAGCAAACTTCAGACATCCATTAGGACACGCATTCTTCTTCTTCAGCCTTGCTGATTTTTTGCCTCTTCAGATGTACCGGGCTTCTGGGAGCTGTTCTGGGGGTGAGGGACACCAGTACACACAGTTCCTACCCTTGCCTAAGGGTAAGGAACAGGCGCTAAGCTTTCTCCCCAAATAGCAGGAAGCAGATTGTGAAAATGCCACAAGGAGAGAGAAACGTGCCAGTACGACGACGCCCCTTTTGCTGGAAACCCAAGACAGCTTCCTGGGAAGGTGGCAGTCATGCTGCGTGCGCTAAAGGTCGGTCCGAATCCCAAGGTGTTTACTGGCAGGCTGGGGGAGGAGGGGAAGCTCCCATCCTGGGAGTATCCTCATTTAACCAGAGCAGCGGTCCGAGAGGACTTTATTCAGTGAATGACACTTTTGAAGGTTTTTCAAAGAAGAGTGTGACCTTGTCCGACAAGAAAACAAACAGCCGAGTGTGTAAACTCAAGCTTCCTACTCCACAAAAATATATCTCAGTGTGTATGCCACTGGCTTTGCGGCGCCAGTTCCCAGCCTCGGCTGAGCACACAGCAGAGAGAAATAAACCAACACCAAATGAATGAATCTTGTGGGTTTCTCGAGCTCTGGTTACACAGGAACCAACTCTAAGTCTAGCCTTACTAGAGTAGTTTCAGTTGCTGGAACCGACTTCCCCACTTATGCTGGACTTGGCACATGGGCTATTATTTAATAAGTACAGGTGGGAAGGCAAAAATCTTTTAAACATAAAGCTCAGGGCAGAGGGGAAAAGAAAATCCATGGGCTCTTATCATAAATGAGAACTATTGTTTGGGGATTGGCACCGCTGTCTGGAACCTTCTCTGTCTCCACCCTGCGTTCAAGTGTGGCTCAATTCCCACCGTGTAGACCCTTTGTGTTAGCCTAGTTAACACAGCCCCCGCCCCACCTCCCTTCGTTCAAGCTTGAGATAGCTCCTGAATTTTCATATTTGGGCAGGGATGGAATCGTACATTAGCTTTCACGGCTATAAATGGCTTTAAATGAGGGGTCTTGCCTCCTCTAACTATTTCAGAAGCTCTTAGAAAGCAGGAAGGCTTCCGACGTATCTTTGCTTTCTTAGCGTTTGGCACGGTGCTAGGCACACAGGAACTGGGCCCCCGACACTCGGGAATGCAACCGAGAATGCGTCTATCTTTAGCAGCTTTTGCCCAGAGGTGTTCTTGCTCCCGGCACCCCCTCAACCCCCCAACCACCAACACGAAACGCAGAAACACTCGGAGGAGCGAGCGTTGCTTCTAGAAAAACAACCATGCAGAAGCGTCTGAGGAATTTGGTTAAAAATACATTTTAAAATTAACCCGCTGCCTGGGTGTCTGTATATATCTGTCTCTTACTCACACGTCTTATATTTTTAATCGTGAGCTTTTCAGTCTTTCTCCTAAATCGAGGCCTCCTACCCTCCGATTGCATCACCTACATCTGTCCCCTCTCAACCCCACTCGGACCCGAGCCAGCCCCGTGGCCCCTTCTCTTCCCCTTTAGCTAGTCTCGGCTGGGGGAAAAACAAACAAAAAAAAAAAAATCCAAAAACCTCACAAAAACCTAGGATCCAGGAGTCCTGATTTCTCTGCTTGTGGCTGATTTTTTTGCCAAGGGGCTCTGCCCTGTATCTCTTTCTCTCTCTCTTTCTCGCATTTCCGCCTGGGTGACGAGGCCAGGAGCAGAAATAGCTCTGCCTCAATTAACACCTTCTTCATCGGGGAAAGAAATAATTAGGACATTCCATATTGAGCGAACTTCACAAGCCCAGGAGAGAAGGAGACAGGAGGAACAAGAGAAAAAAAAAACAACAAACCACCCCAGCGATCCAGAATAAACCCTCCCGCTGGGTGTTCCCTCCCCTCTGGGGAGGTCTGGACAGAGGGTTCAGGGGCTGCCTCTGCTAATCCACCTGGTGGGGGGGCACTGGGTGGAGCAGGTGGGTGGGTGGGAGGTCACTCTCCGACAGAATTTTCTTCCATGGCTGCCTTTCCTAAGGAGACCCTGAAACCTCTTTCCCTGCCCACGTGGGATTCCTCTTTGGGCCACGAGCTTCAGTCCGACCACCGTCTCAATTCCCGGCTCCCTTGGCCCAGAGAAAGGGTCCCGACCGGCACTGCCATTCGGTCTGCCTGCACCAGGACAGCCGGGGGTCCAAATATTGAAATACCGAACGCATCCCTTCTTACTCATTCCATTCCATTCCAGAGCTTCAGATATCTGAGTCTGGATAGCCAGGGATTTAAATGAAAATGTATCCATAAGCTATTTGGTCCCTGAGTGTGGATCGTGGGTGTTGGGGGGTGGGGGGCGGGCGTCGGCTCTTCCATGATGCCGGTTCAGTGCTGAGAGCCCCCGGAGTGTGTCTCCTGCCTGCCTCGCTTTCCCCCTGAGCACCCCGTCCCCCGATGTTCCCTAGACCCAGCCACGGAAGGGTTAACTGCGGGCACAGTGGGGGAGGGGCAGGCTTCTGCTGGGTGCTAGGTTCTGATGCGTTGGTGCCAGGACTCCCAGCTTGGGTATCTTCAGGCACATCCCGGGTGGGTCGGGGGGGGACCAGAGGACCCATGCAGTACTGTTCTCTTCTCCAGGGTAATGGGTCACCACCCACAAAGCACTCTGGGCAGTAGCCCTTTCCTGGCCAGGCCACCCTTCCCGCCTCTTCCTGCTTTAGAACTTAGGACTGGCTGAGGTCTGAAAATACCCGTGACACCTGCTCCGCACAGCCAGATGTGTTGGGACATTAATGTCCCGTACCGGGAGCAGTCCTTATCAACGTCAGACGGATGTTGGTGGATAATACCCCAGCTCCCCTGCCCTGCAGCTGTGACAGTGCACACACTCCAAGGTGTGTGTCCTGTGCTGTCTCCCAGAGACGCCCGGTGGGGTTGAGGCCTGGCTGCCCACGTAGTCAACCCGCCTAATAACACACCCTTTCCCAGATGCCTTCCTTTCCCTGTCTCTCTTCCAAATCCTGGGATCATTCCCAAATAAACCCCTTCCCACCTCAGTCGCCTTCTCGGGGGCACCCCAACCCAAGACGATAGCAACAACCAAGACCTCGGGGGCTATTTCACAAGCTGCCTTTCTGAAGGAGGATCTTGCAGCTGCCAGGAGAAAGCAGCGAGCCTTTGCATTAGCCCTTCCCAGAGCTTGTCCCCGAGGCAGGAAACCAGAAAAGCACATGACGCTGTTTGGAACCTACCTGTCCCCTCTTCAAAGCAGGTGGTATGAAATTTTCCCATATAAAATTCTAACCCTATGATTGCAAAAATAAGGATTGCAAAAAATAGGAGGAGGCCGATCTGCAGCAAAGGGATCATTGCCTTCATGATCGACTTCAGGACGACTTGTAAACCTGGGGAGACACAGAGAGAGGCCCCGTTGGCCCGTTAGCAAGCACCCCAAACCCTGCCGCCAAGATGCCTCCAGAGCCTGGGGTTGCATTGCTCAACTGGATGACCTTTTGGGCAAGAGAGGTGCGGAAATCCATTGCTTTCTGAGCCACATTCCTGCATGTTGGGCAACTTGCACCCAGAAGGGGGAGCCATTTTCTTAATTTTTTTTTTTCTGCCAAGAGGGGGCGTCTTTTCCCAATTCATACAAAAGCGCCATATACATCCGCGGCCAGTCGTGGCTCTGCATAGGAAAGCAACCCGATTCCAACCCAGAGGAACCAGACCCCACATCGTTTCATTGGCTTCTAGCAACAACCCCCGGAGGTGGGCGTATGTGTAATATCACTCCCACTTTACAGAAATGGGAAGCGAGGCTCAGAGAGGCGTTGTGATTCACCCAAGTGCATGAGAAATGGCGGAGCTAGGATTCGAACTCAGGTCCTTGGGACCGGAAGCTCCACGTTCTCCTGTGTAGTGACGCTGTCGTCTGTTCTGAGCGACCCCATCCTGCAAGATGGCGGTGAGTGAGATGGCAGGGAAGAGTCCCCGAAGGGGCGGAGTGGAATGCAAGACACGTCCGCGAAGGCTTGAATCTGGGGGTGTTGCCATCGGTCCCACCGGGGACCCCACGCAAGCCCGCATCCTACCAAGCTCAGCATCCGGTAGCCTCCCACATAACAAACGTTGCATCCATGGGAGTTCACAACTGAGCGACTCCAGGCTTCAAATTCTTTCGGGAGAGGAAGGGGTTAAGTTGGTAAAAGTGACATTTTCATTCTACTCTAAAAGTTCCACTATTGTAAGACTCAAGGAACGTTCATAATAATGATCACTACCACTTTTTTTTTTTTCGAGGCTTCTAACTCAGGTCTGAACAATGTCAAATCCTATGTTTGACATACGATTTGACATTGATAATCTATGATAACCACTGGGCTAGCTACTAGGAAAGTGATTAAAGCGAAGTTTCAAACATAGAGCTTGGGGCTTTGATTCTGGATTTGAACCACAATTCTGTGGTTCATAATCAGCACCTCTGGATGGGTAGAGACCACAGTAAGAGAGGGAAACAGTCGGGGTGGTCTAAGGGGCTATGTTCCTCCAAGGGGTTCAAAATAGAATGTTGATGCTAATGGAGGCCATTTCGTGCACGGGATTAACTGAGAGAGTTCACACCTAGCTAAGTCCCTGGTACATAGGTAAGTCATTAAACAGAGACTCTGATTAGTATTAGATCTGGGATGGCCCTAAATTTCATATGATGCAGGCTTCTGCTGGAATCTTGCAGAGAGCTGGGTAGAAATCCTTTCTTTCTACAAAAAGACCCTGCTGGTGGTCATCTGGGACATCTTACTCTTTAAACCCAGATGGCAATAACACAGCCATTAAAATGTAAAATGGTGATATGAACAGAGCCTACCTACCTCATAGGCTTGTTGGGAGGATAAATGAGTTTAAAAAATGGCAAAATACTTAGAACAATGCCTGTCACATAGTAAGTGATTTATAAATAATTATTAACAACCAAGGCGGGAACATTGAAAAAGGACAGCTCTGTCTTTTTTGCTTTTCTCTTTAAAATTTTCTTGCTGAACCTATAACTTAATCCTTACCCTGCCTATGGCAACCACCCCTAAAGGAGGAGTAGATGTGTCCTTAGAGAATTAATTGGAAAGCGGCATGGAACCAGTATGGGTTTTGGAGCTTGTTAGTGTCAATCTGTAAGAATTCAGGTAATTTATCCTTTTTTAGCCTCAGCCTTCTCATCTGTAAAATGGGTGTGCGCTGGGGAATTATGAGGACAGAATAAGATAACGGACGCAAAGCTCTTTCTGCAGTGCCTGGTGCAGAGTAGGCACTCAATAAATGGGAATGGTCATTGCCACCAGTGTCACCATCCAGGCTTGGAGTTATACTTGCTATCTCCTAGTTTTGCCACTTCTCAGCCATGAAACCCTGCTCCAATGTTTCCAGCCACTCTGAGCCTTAGTTTCCTCCTCTGTATGATGGAGATACCAGTACCATCAACTTCATAGGGTTGTGAGTACTGAATGAGATCATCCTGATAGTATGTGCTCAATAAATGGGTGAGCATCCCGGCTTGCATTTGGAAGCTCACCCAGACCTGCAGCCACATTCCTGGGCATCCCCTAGGGAGCTTCCCCAAAGAGGAGACTGGTCTCACACAGGCTGGGGACCCTCCTGAGATGCTCTGCAAAGGGGAAACCGAGCGCTCCCGGGGCCCCTGAGCAAACCCCTTGCCAGGGCCGGAAACTCACGCACTTGGGATTCCAGACACCAGCTTGAGCGGCCGCAGCACTCGAACTGCCCTCAGCGTCCGTAGGTCAAACTCTGTCCCCACTGTCGCCAAGATGCTGGAAGAAAGAAACCAGAGAGGAGAACAGAGGGTGGGTTTCAGGGTCAGAGAGATGGGCAGGGGGTACTCAGGGTTCCAGGTTGTACTGTATTGTCCGGGGGACTACAGGCAGGAGACTTTACATGGCTGGCCTCAGTTTCATCACCTGTGAAATGGTCTTAACAGTACCTACCTCACAGAATAAAAGGTGATTTACAGAGACCCCAAACAGGCGTATGGTTGATGCTTCATAAACGTTGCGATGAGAGAAATGGAAGCTTCCCCATGGCACACCACTGGGGTGACGTTGAACATGTTTCACAACCTACCACCATGGTGGATTGCAAGGCAGCCCCCAGGGCCCTGGGGGAATGGCAGAGCCTTTGGACTTGGGGCTTTTGCCAACTGGCAGGAAAGTAGTTCAGTATTCAGAGCCCAGAGTGCCTGGGTTCAAATCCCAGCTCTACCACTTCCCAGCTGGGTGACCTTGGGCAAGTCACTTCCCCACTCTGTGCCTCAGTTTCTCCCTTTCGTATAACGAGGGCAGCAATAGTACCAATGCCTCAAAAGGTTGTGAGGATTAAATGAGCTGATACTTGTGAAGTGCTCGGCATGGTGCCGGGCACACAGGCAGTGTGCTTACGCTATTCAGAAATAAATTAAAACAAAAAAATAGGCGCGACTATTCCCATGTGGACCAGCTGGCATCACCCCTAGAAGGGGGCTACAGACCCCAAACCCTGGGTCAAAAAGAGTGACCCTTGCAAATCCAGGTGAGTACAAACTATGGCAATGGGTAACATGAGCCTTCCCTAGAAACCCTCCTGGCAAGATCTTGTCCTGAGACCTCATTTGTAAAAATAACGCTGGTGACACAAGGGGTCCCTCCTGCACCTGTTACCTGACTGTTTCCATTTCAGAGGTAGGTGACATGCAGTGAGCTGTCAAGGCACAATGCAAAGAAACAATGGACGGGAAATGCCGAGCACCAGAGGGCTCTGTGGTTAAGAGGACGTCGGCCATGGCAAATAATTTGGGGATGTCTTCAGTTTTGTCCAGAGGTCTGGGACTTACCATGTCAGCCTGTGGCCAACCGGTATCTGCATCTCTTTGGCTTTAGGGCTTTCTCCAAAACTGGGGCAGGCCCAGGGAATGAACACCCCTAAGGAGCAGCCCTCAACCAATGATTGCTGGGAGTGGGTGGATCCCTCACCCCTCATTCCAGATTGCTGAAGGACGTGAGTTCTACACGGCCTCTCGGTGAGACTGGGCACCGTTGCCCACGGGGGTGATTTGTCAGTCAACTCACCCTTCCTTGTCTCACCTCCCTTCTCTTCTCCCCCACCAACACTTTCTGGGGTGTCCTTTCCGATGAACTGCTTGCACCTGAGTCCTTGTTTCAGGATCTACTCTAGGTCATCCCAAGCTAAGACAAGGAGTGAGCCCAACTCTTTTTTCAAGATTACTCCTACAGCAGAGATGGGCGTATTAGGTTGGACTGACGTATTTTCCACTATCCACAATAGTGCATCAGAGCACATCCTGTGTGCCAGGTAGAGTAATGTGCAAGACTACCCCTGCCCCACGGAGAGCAGATGTAGAAGAGAAACATTTAAGAAAAACATGCACACAGTGAATGAATGTGTCTCAGGTGTGACGCATTCTCAGAGAGAGCTGGGAATCCAGTGGCTTTGAGAGGCACACGGTAGTTCGTGCTAATTAGTCTAGGACCTGGGGATGCCCCCTCCTCAAGCCAAGGTCTTACAGATGAGAAGGAGAAATCGGTCAGTGGGGAAAGAACTTTTCAGGCTGAGAGAATGGCTGGGACAGAGAGCATGGGATTGAAAGTTTGGCAAATTTAAGGAATGACGTGCGAGTATGACTGGGATTTGGATGTGAGGGTAGAACGGCCCTCCATGAAGCCAGAGAGTTGGTGGCTTCCCCCACGTGGCCCCCCATACGACTTTTAATTTGATTTCACTCTATTTTTCTCTCCCCCCACCAACTTTCTGATACTTATTTGGGTCTCTCAAATTTTGTCTTATAGGTTGGGTGCGGTGGCTCACACCTATAATCCTAGCACTCTGGGAGGCCGAGGTGGGAGGACCACTTGAGGCCAGGAGTTCAAGCCTGGCCTGAGCAAGAGCAAGACCGTGTTTCTGCAATAAAAAGAAAAATTAGCTGAGCATGGTGGTGTACACACCTGTAGTCCCAGCTACTCGGGAGGCTGGGGCAGGAGGATCCCTTGGGCCCAGGAGTTTGAGGTTGCTGTGAGCTATGATGATACCACTGCATTGCAGCCTGGGTAACAGAGTGAGACCCTGTCTCAAAAAAAAAAAAAATTCTGTCTTATTCTATTCCTGCATCTTACTTTCTTTTGTCTTGGCAGATAAAAGCGTCTGTTAGGGTGTGCACAGCAAATGACAGGTGTTCGTCGAGTCTTCATTTACTCATTTCCACAACATTCACTGAGGACCAAAACACGCCGGGTCCTCTCCTGGTCCCGTGGACACAAGTCACAGGAATGCCTGTCTGTGTGGGGGAAACTGAGCATAAACCCAATAAATACCTTGCTTTATCGTGCTTCACAAATACTGCATTTTTTTTTTTTTTTTTTTTAGCAATTTGAAGGTTTATGGCAACTCCGTGTCCAGCAAGTCTATGGGTCCATTTTTCCAACAGCATGTACTACTCACTTTGTGTCTCTGTGTCACATTACGATCATTCTCACAGTATTTCAAACTTTTTCATTATTGTCCCATCTGTTCTGCTGATGTGTGGTCGGTGATCTTTGATGACACTCTATAGTAACTGTTTTGGGGCACCATGAACCGCACCCGTATAAGATGGCGAACTTCACTGATAAATGTTGTGTGTGTTCTGACTGCTGTACCCGCCGGCCTTTCCCCCATCTCTCTCCCTCTCCTCGGGCCTCCCTATTCTCTGACGCACAACAATATTGAAATTAGGCCAACGAATAATCCTACAATGGCCTCTAAGTGTTCCAGGGAAGGGAAGAGCCATGCATCTCTCAGGGTAAATCGAGAGCTAGAAATGACGGCGCTGAGTGAGGAAGCCGTGTCGAAAGCCGAGCAAGGCCAAAAGCTAGGCCTCTAGCTTCCGGGCTGCGAATGCAAAGGAGAAATCGTTGAAGGAAACTGAAATGCTACTCCAGTGAACACACAAATGGTACGAAAGTGAAACAGCCTTAGGGCTGATACGGAGAAAGTCTGAGTGGTCTGGATGGAAGATCAAACCAGCCACAGCACCCCCTTAAGCCAAAGCCCCATCCAGAGCAAGGCCCTAACTCTCTCCAATTCTTTGAAGGCTGAGAGAGGTGAGGAAGCCGAGGTTTGAAGCTAACCGAGGTCGGTTCATGAGGTTTAAGGAAAGAAGGCATCTCCACAACGTCAAATTGCAAGGCGAAGCAGCAAGTGCTAACGTAGACGCTGCAGCAAGTTATCCAGAAGATCTAGCTAAAATTGTCGATGAATGTCGCTAGATTTTCAGTGTAGACAAAACAGCCTTATATTGGAAGAAGACGACATCTAGGACTTTCATAGCTACAGAGGAGAAGTCAAAGCTTCAAAGGACAGGCTGACTCTCTCGTCAGGGGCTAATGCAGCTGGTGACTTAAAGTTGAAGCCAATGCTCATTTACCATTCCCAAAAATCCCAGGGCCCTTAAGAATCACGCTAAATCCACTCTGCCTGTGCTCGATACACGAAACAACAAAGCCTGGATGACAGAATATCTGTTTACAGCCTGGTTTACTGAATATTTTAAGCTCACTGTTGAGACCTACTGCTTGAGAAAAAAAAGATCCCTTTCAAAATATTACGGCTCAGTGGTAATGCACCTGGTCACCGCAGAGCTCTGACGGAGATGCACAAGGAGATGAATGTTATTTTTATGCCTCTAACGCAACATCCATTCTGCTGCCCATGGCTCCAGGAGTAATTTCTTTTTATTTAAGAAATACATTTCATAAGGCTATAGGTGCCATAGCGATTCCTCTGATGGGTCTGGGCAAAGGAAATTGAAAACTTTCTGTGAAGGATTCACCCACCGAGATGCCACTGAGAGCACACGATTCACGGGAAGAGGTCAAATGTCAATATTAACAGGAGTTTGGAAGAAGTTGATGCCAACCCTCACGGATGATTTGAGGGGTTCAAGACTTCAGCGGAGGAAGCGACTGCAGATGTGGTGGAAATTGCGAGAGAACTAGAATTATTAGACGGGGAGCCTGAAGGCGTGGCCGAATTGCTGCAATCTCATGATAAAACTTGAACGGATAAGGAGTTGCTTCTCACAGATGAGCAAAGAAAGTGGTTTCCTGAGACGGAATCTCACCTACTCCTGGTGAAGACGCCATGAACACTGTTGAAACGACGACAAAGGATTTAGAATGTGACACAGACTCGGCCGACAATGCAGCGTCGGGGCTGGACAGCACCGATTCCAATTTGGAAAGAAGTTCTACAGTGGGTAATATGCTGGGCAACGGCATCGCATGCTGCAGAGAAATCTTTTGTGAAAGGACGAGTCAGTCGAGGCAACAAAATTGTGGTTTTATTTTAAGAAACTGCCGCAGCCACCCCAACCTTCAGCAACACCACCTGGATCGGTCAGCAGCCTTCAACATCAAGGCAAGACCCTCTGCCGGCAAAAAGATGATGAGCAACTTGCTGAGGTTTCAGATGATCGTTAGCATTTTTTAACAATCTTTTTTTTTTTTTTGAGACAAGGTCTTGCTCTGTCACCCTGGCTAGAGTGCGGTGGCGACATCATAGCTCACTGCAACCTCCAACTTCTGGGCTCAAGCGATTCTCTGTGCCTGGCCTTAGCAGTATTTTAAAATTCAGGTATGTGCATTGTTTTTTTAAACATAATGTGGTTTCACATTTAATAGACTACAGTGTAAACATAACTTTTATTTATGCAGTGGGAAACCCCAAAGAAGCTGGGTGACTGGTGTTATTGTAGTATTTATTTTACTGCAGTGATCTGGAACTGAACTCGCAGTACCTCCGAGGTACGCCTGTATGCCAGATGTCACGGCGATGAGGACTAAGGAGGAAGTCAACATAGGGAAAGGGGGAAAAGGCGTCAGTGACATCGGGTAGGGTGCGGGTGAGCGGTGACATTTCTATCAGTAAAGGCACCCCCTCTTTACGACGTGTCAGGGAAGTAATTCAGTGTCAAGAATGTTCACAGCCGGGCACAGTGGCTCACGCCAGTAATCCCAGCACTTTGGGAGGCGGAGGCAGGAGAATCGGTTGAGCCCAGGAGTTTGAGACCAGCCTGGGCAACATAGCGAGACCCTGTCTGTGCAAAAAAATTAAAAAATTAGCCAGGCATGGTGATGTGCACCTGTAGTCCGGCCACTCAGGAGGCTGAGGGCAGGAGGATCGCTTGAGCCCAGGAGTTTGAGGCTGCGGTGAGCTATGACCACACCACTGTACTCCAGCCTGGGTGACAGAGTGAGACTTGGTCTCTAAAAATAAATAATTTTTTTTGAAAAAAGAGTGTTCAGATCAGCATTGCCCAGTAAAAATCTAATAAAAGCCACTTATGGAATTTTAAAAATTTCTAGTCACCACATTAACATTAACGAGTAATAAAAAAAAGGCAGGTAAAATTAATTTTTAAAATAGTGTGTTTAACCCAATCAAATCAATCCAACCTATTATCATTTCAACAGGCGATCAATATAAAATATTAGGTAATACCACATTTTACACATTCTTTTCTTTGAAATATGACGAATATTCTATACACTCACCATGTGTCTAAATTCAAGTGCTAAAAGGCCACATGCGGCCAGTGGTGACTGTATTGGACAGAACAAGTCCCAGAGAAATAGGCATGTGAGTAAAGATTTATAGAAAATGAGGGACTGAGGCCAGGAGCGGTGGCTCACGCCTGTAATCCTAGCACTTTGGGAGGCCAAGGTGGGAGGATCGCTTAAGGCCAGGAGTTCAAGACCAGCCTGAACAAGAGCAAGATCCCGTCTCTACTAAAAATAGAAAAATTATCCGGGTGTGGTGGCATGTGCCAGTAGTCCCAGCTACTCAGAGGCTGAGGCAGGAGGATCGCTTGAGTCCAGGAGTTGGGGGTTGCAGTGAGCTATGATGATGCCACTGCACTCCAGCCTGGTGACAGAGCCAGACCCTGCCCTAAAACAAACAAACAAAAATGAGGGGCTGAGCCATATGAATACATCATGAGAAAACTCTAGGCAGAGGGAACAGCCAGTGCAAAGGTCCTGAGGCTGGACCAGGCCTGGTGCGTCTGAGGAACAGTGATGAGACTGGTGCGGCTGGAGCAGAGTGAGCGAGGGGGAGAGAGGGAGGAGGTGACGGGGCAGATGGTGCAGGGCCTTGTGGGTCTTGGTGAGGACTTTGGCTTTTGCTCTGAGTAAGGTGGGAGCCATAGAGGGTTCTAAGCAGAGGAGGGGCGTGATCTGACTTGTATTACAATATGACCCCTCTGCGGGAGGGAAGGATGGAAGCTGGAAGCCTGCGGAGGAGGCAACAGCATTGGTCCACATGAACACCAATGGGCCTGGACCAAGGAGATTGTGCTGGAAGCAACAATAACACGAGACGAACTAAACCCTGCCCTTAGAAGACCACATAAGTAAGCGGGTGCGAGATTCAACTACAAGTCCCTCTGACCCCAGGGATGCAGGAGGAGGCAGGAAGGAGGAGGGAATGAATGAGAGACTGGGGACAGCGTTATTGTGGAGCTCCAATCTGGGCAAGCAGCATGGCACAGTGGGAAAATTTCAGACCTGGGGTGAAATCCTGGCCTTGCATTTTCTCATCGTGCGAGCTTTGCCTTAACCCGTCCAAGCCCCAGGAGCGCGGGTATAATCCCACCTCCCTCACACTCACTGCAATCCCAGCTGGCAGGGAAGATGCATTTTCTTGCAGAACCCTCCCTGGAAGGATAAAAAAGGACTTAAGAGGGGGAGAGGAAGATGATGAAGACTCCTCTGGCTCTGAGAGGGCCCTAAGGAGGCAGAAGGTGTCACTCAGGGTACGTGGTGGGGGAGAAGTCGGGGGGTGCTGGACAGGGAAGGCTGTGAACAGGAGGC
>RJWJ010027918.1:0-13502 GCA_004363605.1 Indri indri
TCATGCCACACTCCTAAGGTATAAATTATTTCAAACGCATCTATCTCTACTTAATTTCTTTTACAAAAATGATGAAATTTAAATAGATGGGACACATGGCACCACCTGATTAATATTGTCAGCAATTCACAGTTGAATTCTCATTTGGTATAAAACAGCATTTTTCCTTTTCCAATATCAGCGCATAAGAAAAGCATAAAATCTTAGATTCTGTATCCTGAGTGCTATTATGTGAAAATAGGGAATACCTTTGGAATCAAGTACATGACTTTTCAAGAAGTTCAGCCATAAAAAGCAATTCTTTGTGAAAATTCCATTGCATTATCTATCTGTCCCAGAATCCTAATATTCAGTCTGCCTCTTTTGACTTTGCTTTTGCATTTTCCCCAGCTCTGAACCTTTTTTTTTTGTCTCAGAACTGTAGTTATCTATGACTTCCTAGCTATGAAATAGTAATTGATAACACTCATATATTGTTTTCTATGTGCTAGGTTTAAATATAACAGTATTTTTAGCTCATTTAATTCCAATAGCTATATTAGATATATGGAATTATCATTCTATTTTAAAGACGAGAAAACTGTGACATAGAAAAGCTGTGTCTTATCCAAGGTCAAAAAGCTTAATAAATTTTGGAGCTGGGACTACATCACAGAAATCTCTATCCTTCATCCTTATACTGTACTGTCTCTCCCTGAGTGAGCAATACATGTATGAGAGTGTGTGAAAGAGATAACCTCCTGCTATACTTCCACCAGTTTCAGAGTTGAATTCCTATTCCTTGCACATTAAGCTTTTGAAAAAAATTATTGGAAATAGAGTAGCTAATAGAATTGAGGTAATAGCTAAAGCAAGGTTTAGGGCTCTTTTAGTACTATACTGGTAGGATTTCAGTGGCTGCTGCTTTCTTGAGTTTAGGCAACTTGATTCCAGTGACTTCAGGTCAATTTTTTTCTCCACTGAAGTTTAAATTCCCATAGGAGTAGTGGATCAACTTTTCCCGGGTCAAGTAAGTATCTATGGACACTAGAGTAGACATAATGGCACTTGAATTATCTGATCATTCTTAGAGAAGATGAAATCTCTGAGATTCAGGAAACCACCATATTTGTTTTGTACTTTCCCAATATATAATGTGCCTTCTATGTATTATGTAATGTGTTGGGATTTAAACTGAAATATTAATAAAATAGCTTAGGTAAATTGCATATAAATTAAGAAAAATTGCTTCTCCATTTACTAACCTCTCCTTAATTTTATAATACATACTTATGTTTTTAAATCTCCTTCTAGTCACATATTCAAGGCAAATGAGATCCATGTGATGTTGACAAGAATAATCAATTTTGATGACTAACAGACAGATTAACTAAACATGTGTTTAGTCACACAGAATATACACTGTGTGACTTTCGTTCAAAATTATAATGTGAATTAAACTAGAAAAACAAATTAATTCCCTTTGCTTGTTATTTTCACAATGGTGTTGTCTGTTTTCAAGGGAGTAAAGTACACTCAGTAGATATTAATTAAAGGGAAATATTCTCATTTATAAAAGCAAGTTTAAAGATGTCTTGTATCATTTATGCTGCTATAACAGAATATCACAGACTGGTAACTTCTAAAGACAAGAAATTTATTTCTTATAGTTCTGAAGGTTGGGAAGTCCAATATCAAAGTGCCAGCATCTCGTGACGGCCTTCTTGCTGCATCATCCCATGGCAGATGGCAGAAGCGCAAGACAGCATGAGAGAGCAAGAGAGGGTGGAACTCACTTGTACAACATGGCTACTCTCGTGATAACTAACCCACTCCTGTCATACAGCACTAATCCATTAATGAAAGCATGACTTAATCACCTCAGATTAGGCCCCACTTCCCAACTGGTGTATTGGGAATAAAGTTTCCAACATACGAACTTCGGAGGACACATTTAAACCAAAGCAAAAGATAAGGACATTCTACTCTAAAGCTCTCAGAAATTTTATGCATTTGCTAATGATTGTGAAGAGGTGGACAACAGATAATCTCCAGGGTTGAAGGTTTGCCCTCTTACATTGAAGAAATGTTATAGAGGCATCATACTAATGTCAAAAGTAATGGAAATCATTTCTAAACCTGGAGGAGGTCAAATGGGGTTTATAGTAAGTAAACTGCATTTGCTGAATCAAGCTTTTCAATCTAATTAGTTTAAAGGCTCTGAGTACACCTTATGACCTTTGGAACAGTTATCCATTTGAAAAGTTTCTTTTTTCCCCCTTAGACATCTGTGAACTTTCTTCGGCATCTGACAAATTTAATATATAAAATTTTACCAGACTTGATTTTTTAAAATTTTTTATTAAAGTTCTGCTCAAAAAGATAGCACTTTGGTTAGAAAGAGTATGGTTCACCTAAAGCAGCCTGAATTTATTATGTTTTAAGATTTATTATCTGATGCACACACAAAAAAGACAAGATCACGGATCAATTTTTACCAAACTAAGACTGACAATTACATATAAAACAAATAAGACGTCAGGAATGCCGTTTAAATTTTTTCTCTCAGAATCTAACATATTCCAACACTTTGAACCAATTCACACCAAGATTTATCCTAGATGGACTCTGAAGTTACAATTTTACTCTAGGTAGAATTATGTGAAAGTTCTTTGACTTTGTAAGTACGGTTAGGTAATATATTTCATGACCACTATGTAGAACTCTTGACACATCACCTTGACAGTGTTTGAAATAATGTGATTTATGGCGAAAAATCTCTCGTATTACCACAGCATCATTGTAAGTGTTCACTTAAAGACAGTATTAATATATTTTTTATGTTTGCTTCAGATTTTGTATGTGCGTATGTATGTTCCACATGTGTGACTTACCTTGCAATCAGAGACATGCAACCAAAACATCAGCTATATGAACATGGCACATTTATTTATAATCAAGTGACTCAATCTTATACATACAGTAATAACATTAGTATGCATGAAATTTATGAAGCGTTATACATTCCACCTATCTTTTCTCACTCTAATATTAATTCATAATATATTAATATTAAACTGTAGATATTATTTACCACTCCTTCCAAGAATCCCTTCTAGAATTATTCTTTTTCCTATATCTGCTATCTTGATGAATGATTCTGTCATCCATCAGGTGAACCTCATTAGAAAGTCTGAATTATCGACTTCTCAAAGACTCTGCTTTTGGAGGTTCTTCACCTTCTGCCTTAGATGGAGTACCTTCTAATATAAAACCATTTTGAAAACATCTTTGAAATCTGGACAAAATATAAATTCCAACTGATCGAAACATTAGAGAACAATCAAGGAACTCAGAACTGAGGGGCAAAGATGTCAGAGTATAAGGTAAAACGTTGAGGTGAGCCTTACGTATGCCTCCATTTTCCCCCTGTGACATTTGCCTCTTTTTTTTTATGTGGACAAAAGAGGCTAAAAGAGCCTGAAACTTGCAGAGATTTAGCTGGGCAAAGGAACTAGGATTCAATGTATCTTTCAATAACCCAGTAGGAGGAAACTGGACGAAAGTGACACCTACATTTCTCTTACGCTCTCTTGAAGGCCAACATCTTAACTACTCTTTCAGGAGCAAGACACTAAAGAAACAAAGTTGCAGTTGCTGAGAAGCTAAAGAATTAAATAGAAATTTCAGCACTAATGAGGTGTTCAAGAGACAGAGATTCTACCTCCATAAAAGGAATATCTGCCCTAGATTTTCATTCAGTTGAGGCTTCTGAAGACTCCCTACACAGCCATAGTAAGGGCATTGCAACCAAGGATGGATAGAGTTATCTGCTTATTAACAATATGGAAATATCTTAGTTCCTGTCCATTCTCAAGTCAAGTATCTCAATGTGGGCCTCTAATAATCTTTCCAATAACATTCTCCATTTTTTTTAAAGTCAACTATAATTTTGTTGTCATCGTTATTGTTGTTGTTTTATGGAGTCAGAAAAACCACTGAAATTTACATTGGTGACAGACCATAGATATTGATCCAAAGAATCTCAGGCAAATTTGGGTAAGTTTTGATTCTTTATTTAACCAAAATGGGCATAAGGTAGTGAAATTATCATTTGTATTTTGGGATGAGAATTTGGCAACTTTGTTCTCTGTGGTGAAAAACAAAACAAAATAAAACAGAATGAAATAAAAATAAATAAATGAGACTACATCAACTGAAAAGCTTCTGTGCAACAAAGGAAACAATCCACAAAAATGAAACAGGAAGCTATACATTGGGAAAATATTTATAAACCTTGTGTCTGATAAAGGGTTAATATCCAAAATCTATAAAGAAATCATATAATTCAATAATAAGAAAGAATAATTCCATTAAAAATGGGCAAAAGAGATATTTTTCCAAAGAAGACATAAAAAATGAACAACAGGTATGTGAAAAGGTGCTCAACATTATTAATCATCAGAGAAATGCAAATCAGAGCCACTATGAGATATCACCTCACACCTATTAGGATAACTACTATCAAAAAGTCCAAAGATAACAAATGTTGGAATACACAGTTTGTCGAATGTGAGGATGTGGAGAAAAGGGAACCCTTGAACATTGTTGGTGGGAATGAATATTGGTGTGGTCCCTAAAGAAATTTAGAACTATTAATATCATATAACCGAGCAATTTCTCTTCTGGGCACATAGCCAGAGAAATAAAGTCATCACCTCATAAACATGCCTGCACTTCCATGTTCACTGCAGCTTTCTTACAGGCAAGATATAGAAACAACCTAAGTGTCTGTCAATGGATGAATGGATAAAGAAATTGTCATATTTACACATAATGCAATATTATTCAGCCTTTAAAAAAAGGTTATCCTGCTATTTGCCACAATATGGATTAACCAGGAGGATATTATGCTAAGTGAAATAAGCCAAACACACAAAGAAAAATGTTGCATGATCTCATTTGCGTGTGAAATCTTAAAAAAAAAATAAGTCAAATATGCAGAGACACACTTGAAGCTCTGACTTAGGTGGGTCAAAGGAAATATATGTAACCTAAACATTTATACGCCCATAGTATGCTGAAATAAAAAATAAATAAGTACCAATCCCTTCTGGCTTGTAAAATGATTCCTCTCACTAAGCTAGTTTGGGAAATAAGTGAGTTGCTGACATACATATATATTTTATACATATATATATATAGTATGTGTATTTATATGTATTTATAGTATGTTAACGTGTAGTAGTTGCTACCAGTTTACCTAGGAAACTCCTAAATACGTGACCTCTGTTATCCTGAATACTATTGGTAACATTGGGTGCCCTTTTGTGTTCATGATTTTAAAGAAAATACTTCTAAAATTCTGAGTATATCTGTTTGCTGTGTGTTGTTGATATATAACATTTTTAAGTTGAGGAAATATCTTTCTATCCTGGTTTTCTGAGTTTCTTTTTTAATCACTCATAATTGGTACTGAATTTTATGAAATCCTTTTTTTCTGCATCTATTTAATCACGAGAATTTTCTTATTTTCATTAATGTGTTGATTTACATTGATATATTCTGATGTTAAACTGTCTTTGCATTAGCAAGATAAAACCTTTGACCATGATGTATTATTTTATCATATACCATTGGATTCAAATGGCTAAAATTTTAATTATTATTTTCATATATAAGTATATCTTCATGAGTAAATTATATCTACAATTATTTTTCTTGTTACTCTTTTTAGCCACCCTTGAAAAATAAATTGGTCAGCTTTTATTCAAAAAATAAATAAATAATAAAAAAATTGATAGCAAGACAAAAAAATATGCAGAGATAAAGAAGAAAATAGCTACTAGGCAGGAGCTGGGGTGAGGGAAAAAATGGGAGATGTAGGTCAGAGGATGCAAAGTTACAGATATAGGATGAACAAGTCTAGAGCCCTAAGTACACTACAAGGGCTAATAAAATTATAGTCTATTTGAGATTTCTGCTAAATAGGTAGATTTTGGCTCTTTTTCACAAAAACAAAAACCAAAAAAAAAAAAGGTTAAATATGGATATGCTGGATATGTTAATTAACTTGATTATAATGACTGCTTTACTATCTGTATGAATCCTATACCATCATATTATGTATCTTCAATATATACATAATACAATGTATTTTTAAAATTATATATTTATTGGACATAACATGTTATTTTGAAATATGTATACATTGTGCAATGCTTAAATTGAGCTAATTAACATATGCATTATTTCACATACTTTTTTGTGGTAAGAACAAGTAAAATCTACTCAGCAATTTTCAATGCAACACATTGCTATTGACTATAGTCACCATATTGTCCAATAGGTCTCTTGCACTTAATTTTACCATCTCACTGAAATTTTGTATCCTGTGACCAATATCTCCCCAACCACCCCCCTCACACACACGCAGCCCCTGGTAATCACCATTCTACTCTCTTCTTCTATGAGTTCAACTTTTTTAGATTCCACATATATGTGAGATTTTGTGCTATTTATCTTCTTTTGCCTTTCTTATTTCATTTAACATCCATTGTTTATACTTTTAGGTGAAAACTAACTGCATTACTCTATATTCCAAAGGATATATAGTTTTTCAAAGAATGCCAAAATTCCCAGTATTTTCTCTGGGCCTACCCAAGTCCCTCTATCCTTCTGTTAAGGAAGAAGAATTAGACTACTGCAGAATAGAATGCAGGTAGAGAAGAGACACGTGGGCTGAGCAAATAAATTATAGTTTCTTGTCTTAACCATTAGTATACCAATGTAAGAGACATGCATATAAACCAATCTTTACAAGTAATAAGTACAAAATACAGGCACGGATTAAGGGTTACTAAGAACAAAGAAGAAAATAATTAGTTCTTCTTGGTAGGGGGTTAGAAGGAAAATTCTTTCCAGAGAGTTGAGGTCTCAGCTAGACCTTGAAAATTAGTAAGTAATTACTTAAACAAGAGAATTTTCAAGCTTTAAAAACAGCATTGTAGATGACATAAAGTCATAAAAGTGATTAGATTGTTTGCAAATGCAACTAATCAAGTGTGGCTAACGTGGTCAGGGTTCAATGTTGGGCCAGGGTGTGATGTAAATAAACATGGCAAGATAAATTAAGAAGACTCTTAAGTCATGGGAGAGAATTTAAGCTTGTCTTGTAGGTAGAATTGTATAACTGAAGGTAACATCATTCTCATTTTATTCTATAATTGTACAATGAGGTACCCCTGATTCAAGATATTCAGAATCTATTCAGAAGGATTCATGCATGGAATGACACAATCCAATTTGCATCATAGAAATATAACTCTGGTAAGAAAATGGAGGAGTGGGTTAGACTGAGGTGTCTTTACAGAAGTAAAATGCAAACCACATAGGTCCTTTTAAAAATTTCTGAAATGTAAAAGAAAACAGGTAAAATTAATTTTAACGGTATTTTATTTCTTTCAATACAGCATAATATTATGATTTTGATATGTAATCAATATAAAATTATTAATATGATATTTTATATTCTTCTTATCATGGTATGTCTGGTGTGTGTATTTTACACTCATAGCATGTTCGAATTTGGACGAGCCATGTAATTTCAAGTGCTCAATAGCCACATGTGGTTAGTGGCTTCTATACTGGGTAATGAAGGTTAAAGGCTTGGAGATGAATAAAGATACTATTTTTAACAGAACAGAAGATTGATGAAGGTCAAAACTAGCGTGGTAGCAGTGAGAATGGTAAGAGGTTAATCAGTTCAAGAGATATTTACAAAATGGAATCGATAGAACCTGGTAATGGCTTGAATATTGTGGGTAAGTGGGAAAGAAAATCACATAACTGAGATTTTACTTTTATTTACTGCTACAGAGAATTAGGTTTGGCAGGAAAGATGAAGAATTGGTTTGGTACACTAATGTGAACACAGTTTAGATATTTGTGAATAAAATATATGAAGCACAAGATCTAAGATTTTAGCGATATTGACTTAACAGCGGAAGTAATCTATATAGATAAATTAAGTCATTCAGTAATATAAAGAAGGAGAATCAAAGATGAAACCCTAATAAATACTAACATATCTAATACTTAAGGATAATCCATAAAAGAAACGCAAACAAAAAAGATTAAGAAATAATTGTCTGAGATGTAAAATGAGAAAAAGAAAGGAAAATACTTGAAGGAGAAATTTCATAAATGGGCATGGGGGAACAACAAAGGTCAATGAAATAGGATGAGAACTGCAGAAAGAAACTCAAATTTTATAATTAGACCATTGGCTGTATTTTTAAAAATTATTTCCATACTTATGATTTCCATACTGTATTTCCATAGAAAGTGCAAGAAACTACATTACATTACAGAGTCTACAGGGTATATGATATGGCAAGGTAGATGCTCCCAATATCTTATCACATTTAACCTTCCCAGCAACTCAGGGAGGGCATTACCAGTCACTTTAATGGTGATGCTTAGTGAGATCAAATGACCTGGAAAGGTCACGATATCATTAAATGGCAGAGCTTGAATGGAACCTCGTTGTGTGCTTTTCAAATCTTGTGCTTTTTCTCTTATACCATGTTGCATTCCCCACATTTCTGCTGAGATTCAGTCTCATAATTGCCTTTCTCTGTTATTACAATCTTTTATATCTTGCTATCTGAAGAAATTCCAAGCAAGCCAAGCTGGGGAAAATAATATGCTAGAGAATGTAACACTTAATATTGAGCACAAAAACAAAGGTTAAGGAAAATACATCTTTTCAGAATCAAGCATCAGAGTTACTTATTCACTGCTCCTGTGTTTGCAATACTGTATGCAAGGCTGCACTTTTTAACTTTCTTGAGGTCACCATGGTCTGCTAGTGCTTCCCTCTTGAATAATGTATGTTTGGCCCAGAAAATGACCTTATCCGTTTGTTAATACCTTTTATACTGAAAAGTTTATAGCACTAAAGTCTAACTGAAGAATTTTTTGGTCATACTTGCTTTTTATTTTTGTTTACTAAATGACATTTTTAATTCTTCACAATGTGCAATTTTAATAACAAGAATTATGGAAATATTATCAACACAAATCTATCTCTCTGATATATTGTTTTAATTTTTTGAATTGTTTCAAGTAATTCAGTCTTGAATTTTTGACAATGTGTGGGTAAATATTTAATGAGATGTTCGACTTTGTTGTCCCAGCCCAAGAAAACCAGGGCTCCCTGCCAGCTAAGGCAACATCTGGCCTAGGCTTCTGATGTAAGGAAGTTAGAAGATGTTTCAATCACATCACTTATTTAATTTGAAGGTGCCCTTAAAAAGGATATTGAGGAAGACAATCTGAACTACATTAATAACCCTAATCAGGCTTCTGTTGGAAATTGCATAATAACATAGCATACAGTTTTATGTTGCATAAAAGAAAAAAAAAGTTTGTGACATTTCACTGAAAATATGGAAATATGCTATAAATTACAATTCTAGATGCTGAAGTCTTACCCTTCTCTTGTGCATCTACTTAAATACCACTCCCTGCTTAAAACTATCCCCTATTTCTCCAACTAGATGTGGCCTTTTCATATTGCTCTGAATAGTAAATATTAAGAGCATTTTGTAAATATCCCATTAATCATATTTGACATTTTATTGGAGAGATTGGTGTTCTATTATTTTTATGTACTCTAATAGATTAATATTCTTGAAAGCTATAATCACTTTCTGTTTATTATGGAATGTGCTGTGGCACCTAGCTCTGTCTCACACACTCAGTGGGTGCTCGACGAATGCTTTTGTATGTATTTGAAATAAAGGTGTAGACTAATGTTGTCTTTTGGAGGAAATGAAGTAAGACCAATAAGTATTTGAGAACTATCTCTCTCTATACAAAATATCTCTGGATCTCAATTTCCTATCTTGCCCTAGCTCCCACCATTTCTCTCTATTGATTCTCTCCTAGAAACAAGCCACATTATGCCTGAAAACAATGATTTGTCTCATCACTTTTGCACGTGTGTTTCTTGCTTTCTGTAATACCTTGATGTGTGTGTGTGTTTGTATGTGTACATGCATATATATTGAAATTGGGGAGATGAAAACTATAATAAATAGGAAAAAAGTTATTTTTATAAAAAAATAGCTAACAGTTATATGATGCTGACTCCACTCTTGATACAGTTCTAAGTGCTTTAAAATATGTTATTTGATCCTCATAACAACCTCATGGCTTAGCTACTATTTTTATTTCTGTTGAATCGATAAAAGCCATAAGAGCAAAGAGGTCAATTAGTTTGTGCAGGGTCATGCAATCTGAAGCGGCAGTATGCAAGTTAGCACTTGTACCACAGTCAAACCCTGGAAGAGGGCTTGTGACCACTTAAACTAAGCTGACTTCCATGACACTCAGAAGCATAGTGGCTATGATGAACTATCTTGGTCCCATTTAGACAAAACATCATTTTATTCATACTTTCTTTGTTTCTCGGACATAATCATTTTCAACAGCAAAGTCATCTAAGTTTATATACTTTTGATCAGGTCTGACAAAATACCTTAGCTTTCATTACTGTTAGAACAATAACATAAACTGTGTGTGTGTGTGTGTGTGTGTGTGTGTGTGTATTTATATAAAATAACCAGTAAATGAACCTTCCATAAGTATTTTCAGGTAATTTATTTATTAATAAATTATTTTGTTAGAAAATTATTTCTGCAATGCTCGATAAAGGAATTTTACATATGCAGGGTTTTTTGTTTTTGTTTTTGAAGTATTTTTCCTTCTTGTGTTTGTTTGCATGTTTGCTTTTTAAACATTTTTTGATACATAATATTTAAACACATTTATGGGGTATATGTGGTATTTTGATACATGCATACAATGTGTAATGATTAAATTAGCATATTTATGACATCCATCACTTTTTATCATTTTTTTGTGTTGAGGGCATTTTCAATCTATTCTTCTAGTTATTTTGAAATATGAAATATATTATTGTTAACTTTAGTAACCATACTGTGCTATCAAATACTGTAAGTTATCCCTTATATTTAGCTGTATGTTTTGTACCCATTAAATAACCTCTTGTCATCCTCACCCACACCACAAGCTCCCCCGCCTCTGGCAATCACTATTCTACTCTCTACCCTCATGAGGTCAACTTTTTTAGCTCCCACATGTGAGTGAGAACATGCAATATTTATCATCCTCTGCTTGTTTTATTTCACTTAACATAATGACCACCCTTTCCATTCATGTTGCTGCAAATGGCATGATTTCATTCAGTATTTCATTATACATTTATACCACATTTTCTTTATCCATTCATCCATTGATGGACACTTAGGTTGATTCCATTTTTTAGGTATTGTGAGTAGTGCTGTAATAAACATGGGTGGTGCAAATATTCCTTTGATATACTGACTTCCTTTTCTTTGGATAAATACCCTGCAAGGAATTGCTGTATCACATGGTAGTTCTATTTTTAGTTTTTTGAGAAATCTCCATACTGTTTTCTATTGGCTGTTCTAATTTATATTCCCATTAACAGTGGATAAGAGTTCCCTTTCTCTGCATCCTCACCATAACTTGTTCTTTTTGTCTTTTTGATAATTGCCATTCTAACTGAAGTAAGATGATATTTCATGGTTTTTATGTGTATTATCCTGCTGACTAGGGATGTTGAACATATTTTATGTACTTTTTGGCCATTTGCGTGTCTTCTCTTGAGAGATGTCTATTCAGATTCTTTGTCCACTTTTTCATGGGATAATTTATTTGTTTGTTTATTTTCCTGTTGAGTTGTTTGAATTTCTTATATATTCTAGATATTAGTTACTTATTGGATTAATAGTTTGGAAATATTTTCTGTCATTCAACATGTTTCATTACTCTGTTGATTGTTTCCTTTGCTGTGCAGTAGCATTATATTAATAGTTTAATATTCTTTTGTCTATTTTTGTTTTTGTAATCTGTGCTTTTTAGGTCTTAGCCATAAAATCTTTGCCTAGGCAAATGTTCTGGAGCATTTCACCTATGTTTTCTTCTAGGAGTTTTATTATTTGGGGTTTTATGTTTAAACGTTTAATCCACGTTGAGTTGATTTTTGTAGGTGGTGAGAGATAGGGTCTAGTTTCATTTTTCTGCATATGAAAATCCAGTTTTTCCAGCACTACTTATTGATGATTGTGGCCTTTCCCTAGTGTATGTTCTGAGAGACTTTGTTGAAAATCAGTTTGTTCTTGGAGCCTTTATTGAAAACCAATTGGATGTAAATATGTGGATTTATTTTTGGGTTCTCTATTCTGTTCCATTGGCCTATGCATCTGTTTTAATACCAATCCCATGTTGTTTTGGTTACATAGCTTTGCAGCATATTTTAAAGTTAGGTAGCATGATGCCTTCAGCCCTGTTCCTTTTTTCTCAGGATTGCTTTGGCTATTCGAGTTCTTTTGTGACTCCATACAAATTTTAGATTTAATTTTGTAATTTTTGTGAAGAATATCATTGGTATTTTTATAAAAGTTTCATTGAATCTGGGGATTGCTTTGGACAGTATGGTCATTTTAACAATATTAATTCTTCTAATTTGTGAGCATAGAATGCATTTCCATTTGTGTCATCTTCAATTTCTTTCATCAGTGTTTTGTAGTTTTCCTTGTCTTTTATCTCTTTGGTTAAATTTATTCCTAGGCTTTATTTATTTATTTATTTATTTATTTATTTATTTATTTATTTATTTTTGGTGGCTGTCATAAACACTACTGATTTTTGGATGTGGATTTTATGTCCTGCAAATTTACTGAATTTGTTTATGTGTTCTAAGAAGTGTTTTTGGTGGAGTCTTTAGGATTTTCTACATATAAAATCATGTCATTTGCAAAGAGGGACAATTTGATTTCTTCCTTTCAAATTTGGATGACTTTTCTTTTTTTCTAACCTGATTGCTCTGGCTAGAACTTCCAGTACTAGGTTGAATAAAAATGGTAAACCTAGACATCCTCATCTTTTTCCTGTTCTTAGAGGAAAGCCTTTTAGCTTTTCCCCATTCAGTATACTGTGAACTCTAGGTTTGTCGTATATGGCCTTAAATATGTTGAGATATGTTCCCTCTGTGTCTAATTTGTTGAGAGTTTTTATCATGAAGGGATGTTGAATTTTATCAAATGCTTTTTCTTCATCTATTAAGATGATCACATAATTGTTGTCCTTCATTCTTTTGATGTAATGTATCAAATTTATTGATTTGTGTATGTTGCACCATTCTTGCATCTTTGGGATAAATTCCACTTGTTCATGGTGTATTATCTTTTTGATGTGTTGTTGGTTTCAGTTGGCTGAATTTTTGTTGAGGATTATATGTCTGTGTTCTCCAGGGATATTGGCTTGTAGTTTTACTTTTGTATTCTGTCCTTTGGTATCATGGTAATGCTACTCTCATAGAAAGTGTCAAAAAGAGTTCCCTTCTCTTCAACTTCTTGGAATAGTTTGAGAAGAATTGGTGTTAGTTCTTTATAAGTTTGGTAAAATTT
>RJWJ010027919.1:0-21804 GCA_004363605.1 Indri indri
CACATATATGAATAGCTCAGAGACCACCCTCTTCCATTTTCTTCTTTTGTTTGTTTTTTTTTGGGGGGGGGTACATCTTTTCTAAGACCCTTCCATTTTCATTTTCCAAGCCCTGGTACACAGCCCATCTCCTTGATGTTCAAAAAATGCTTGGTGGATAAATGACGCTATTTTTCAGCTTTGCCTCTTAAATGACTTCACATCTACTCTTCACCTCCAAAAAGGTTAAGTGATATCTTCAGTTTGCTCTGAATTTTTCCATGGTGACCAGAAACCAGTGCTGCACACTCCACATCCAATCAGTGTTGTAAATGCTCTTCTTTCTGATTTCCTTAGCCCCCCATCTATCAATTTCAGATTAAACAAAGCCAAAATAAATAAACAAGTAGAAACAACAAATAAGCACTGAGTGTGTAAGATTCAGAAAACTTCCATTTATTGGTAACATCATGATCTGGGATCTTTATATTTCCTTAAAAATTTTCTGCCATGCTATTTCAGAGGATGTCGTTTAAGCCTTAGCAGTATTACCTGTTGTTGAATTGGTATTAACAGACCAAATTTACAAACTGACAATGGCCAAATCATAGAGAAAAACAAAACTTTGAGCCACAACCTTTGCAGCTACCAGCCAAGGAAGCCAAACCACAACCTATGCTGCAATCAGCCCAAATTTTTGCTTCCAACTTTAGAACAACCAGAGAAGGCCTGACATGCACCCCTAACCAATCCCATGGGATGCCCCTCTTCTGGTTAGTTGCCTCCGGCGTCCCAATAGCCCCCAGCCAGGGCACACCTGAAGCCTTCCTTTTTCTCCACGCCCTTGCCTACTTTTGAGTCTCTACCAAATGTAACTGATGGTGGCTGACCTCTTCATTTAGCAAGTTCCCAGTAAAAAATAATATCTGCTTCTTTTCTTTTGGTGGTGGTGTTTATTTTCCCAGTATTAGTGATGGTAGCATTAGGGCGTCTTCCTTCTTGCATCTAAATGGAAAACATAATCCGCTTCTTATCAAATGTTTATTTTTCCAGTGATTATAAGAAGAGAGTTGAATTATGATTATTCCTTATCACTAGAAACAGAAAACATGTGTGAAGCTGACATGACTGGCTACTGAAGTCTGCAACCTATCAGAGTTCACAACACTGGGGCTCAAATCATTTATGGGGACTCTCACCATCCCACCCTGCCTTGGATTCATGCAGCTGCAACATCTTTATTTCTTAATGGATGTTGAGAAGAAGTAGGAATACAGTCATAAATAAATTAAACATCAGTCTTAAGAGCCTCAATTCATTCATTGATTCTTTCAATTAATATTTATAACCCAGCCAATATTTATGTGCCAAGCTCTCTGAGAATCATGAAAGATGGCTCATTTTTAATTATTGAGAATAATCTGATAGTTATCAAACAGCAAATTGCCCAAATTAAACATTTGTCACCCATGCATTTTTCTGCTGAAACTCTTTCCATGCTCCTTAGCAAATACTGGCCCCAACTTCAATGCTGTTAGTCCTGCTCCATCAAATCAAGACCTAACACACATCAACTCTCTGTTTCAACTGAACAGAAAAGTAATTCGGGCATTGGCTGGATAAATACATTGGCGCCTTGATGTATCTTTGTCCTGATTGGGAATTATTAGCAATGAATCCTTTCACAGGAAATGAGATATCTAGCTCATTTTTTAAAACTAAAGTAATATGAGTAAATTTTAATTTCTATGTAAATTAGGGACCACTCAGGCAAGACTGGGTTGTCCCTAGTTAATTAATAATTTGGCTAGAGACAACCTGTCTTAATCACAAATACTCAAAGATTTAAAAAATGACTATTCTAAGCCCAAAGCAATTAAACTAATGTCAGAGTATTGTGGAGACACCTGGTTGCCTCCTATTCACCCCTTTCCCTCATTTTTCCATAAGAGAATCCTAGGAAAAGGGTCCAGCTTAGAGAACATTTCCCAGCCCCTCTGCAGCCTGGTGTAGCCACAAGTCTGAGTTTCAGCTAAAAAGATTGCTTATTGTATAGGACTTGTGTGAGTCATTGTCACACCCCTCCTCATCCCTGCTGTCTGAGATGCTGGTGCAGCAGGTGGTCTGGGCAAGCCACACATCATGTGCCCAAAAGATTGAAGCAACCCAGGACAGAGCAGAGCCAAGAGGGAGAAGCCTGAGTCCCTGGTGGTTTTACGAAGCTGCCATATCAGCTCGGAACTGCCCACCTCTTAACTCTCTCTGGAAGAATAATCTCTCCTGTGGTTAAATCACTGATACCGAGTCTTGTTACTATGTGTCAAATTCAATTCTTAACTGATACACAGATTGCTAGCGGTAATATTGAATCTCCTTTTAGCTGTTGTCAAAAGTAGATCTTTCATGAGAAAAAATTAAAACAACATATTCAAAATCCCTTATGCCATTTGTTTGAGGGGAAGAGACATATTGAGAGAAGAAACCTGGCCTGCCTGGATTAATTATCTTGGAAAAGACAGATGTTCAATTTAATTTCGGGATGTCTGTGGCTACTAGCTATGCATTAGAATAGTGGCTGATGTGTATCAGAAATCAAACAGTGCGTGAAAGAGAACATTTAAATGGAAAGTGAGACTTTTAGATGCAGCATCCAAACATTCTTAATGACCACACAGTCCTGTCACCGAGCATCCGATCTGCCTTCTAAATGTGAGGATGTGCTGAAAACCTGTTGCTCAAGAAGGTGTGACATTCACAGTATATATACTTCCTTCCCATAAAGTAGGCCCATTATTTTACCCAAATTAAGGACAGAAATAAGGCCATTATTGCTATAAATCATCTACTACTTTATATGACATTTCTGGAAAGTGTTGCCAAATGAATAAACTTGATAAGTAAAGAAGATAAGAATACAGGAGGAAGCAAAGGAGATAATGTTGTCACTAACTTTCATTCCATGTAGAGATGAATTTCCCATTCTTGCACTCACACCGACCCAGACGCCTCGTGACCAATGACATGCTGTGACTGCAGGTACCATATAATGTGCATGGAATTGTTGATCTTGAAAAGACTTGAAAAAATACAATTCATATTTGCCTCTTCGGGAAGACTTAATCCAATTATTTCAGTGTGTGTTAAAACGGTTATTTTCACACCGTTTCTGTAGATGCCCCAGATATCTGGAGTTACCTAAGGGGTCCCCGAGGCGGCAGGAAGGGAGGCAGGGGTTGATGACAGCTGGTGGAGGTGGAAGGGCTTAGCCTAGCCCCAATTTCAGTGAGAATATCTCAGCTTTTGTCAGGACTCCGTGTAAAATTTTATTTGATGAAAAGATTCAGGGTCTAAAATCAATGAATAAAAAGTAAGAACCACCATCCTGGGAACTGATAAAGGTATAAAAATGTCAACTGATCACATTCAGTGCAGTGTTGAAACCAACATTTTACACCTTATTTTTATCATGATAATAGAATCTATAAATACACTGAAGTCTCCATAAAAGTGAGATCTAAAAGAAAAATTTTAAATGTCTGGGTTCTATCTGGAAAACACCCGTACCTAAGGTTAGACTCATATTAATGCATTTACGTATTTCATATGCAATTAAATGTATTGTTTTGTTGTTCTTTCTCAATAGAATTAAGTCATAAAGCCCTTCTATGTTTTAAAATACTAAGAATAGTGTCAGGAATATTAGAAATGATTTATTTAGGTAGTCCAGAGGAAAGCAAAAACCTTTCAGTGCTCTTGTGCATACTTTATGAAATGGCATGCAATTTTTAACACATTAAGTAATTGTGAAGCAACTTCCCCAAATCATATAATCAACAAAACGGATAGAAATCATCACTTGCAGAACTCGATCCAATGCCCCACTTAGTCAGGCAATGAGGATCCCACCTTCCATAATGGGTGTCCTCAGCCTTCGGCCCGGGGCCTGGCTCCCACCTCAGGGCTTCTGAGCGTGCGGGGTGCATGGGCTCGGCCCTCTGTCTATGGGCCATGCCTGATGCTTTCACTGCCTGGCCAGCAAGAGGATGAGCTGTGTCTAGTTAAAATTATATTAATAGAATGATCTTATATATAACAAAATGTAGAAGGTTCAGAAGAAAGTCAAAATGATGATTTAACAGAGCAAGTGGGAGATCCCAGTGGATTTGTATGGGCTGCCATTCTGAGGTTTAAATTTTAGGGAAATTATTAAGTAATTGATGGCAGTAATCATTAGGCATTTTCATAAAGGTTTCAAAGCATCAGTACTAAATGACCGAATTTAACATTGACTGCATAACCAATCATTATTATTATATAATAATGATATGGCAATTTATCACAATACAATTAGCTAAAAGTCCATGCATATAAATTAGTACTACTTTATAATGTTAAAAGAGATCTTAGATAACTACTGTGAAAACTTAATGAAAATTCGTATTTAAGAGCAATTTATGAATGAGTGCCGACTATCATTTATTTTTTAAGATAACTAAGAAAGCTATTTTTTTAGAAAAACTGTAGAAAACAATATATTTAAGCAGACAGGGAAGTTCTTCATCTGTCAGACCTAAATGCATTTCTATACAACTTCAGCAAATTTTTATCAATAAGATATATGGTTTCTAAAGAGTCTCATGAACTTTAATAGATGTTTATTATTTAAACAAATGTCCTAAATTCAGTATTAGGAAAAAAAGTATTTAAAATTAACCTATCAAATTCAAGCACATATTTGTGTTTAAAAATATACAAATATTTAGATGTACGAGGCTACAAAATGCAAAGATGGTCCTGGTTTTATAAAGTACTTTTATTACTAAAGAGCTTATGTTCTTTTTGAAAGAACCAATATTTAACAAATATTCTTCTGTGAAAGTTGTCAGAATCAAAATGTAGTCAGTAATATTTAGAAAACCCTGACAAATAGACCTGGGGAAGGCCATGAAGGGAGGGTTCTCACGCTTGCACGCCTGATAATGACAAAGACTCTACAAAAACACAAAGGCCATCACAGCCTTACACAAAAAATACTTCTTCAAGGACATCTATCCAGCAGCTGCTTGTCCCACCAAGGCCTTGGCCTTGCTATTAATCTTTGTAGCCAAAAATAATTGTTTCAAAATGACTGCATCATCCTTCTCATTTTTTCCTTTAAAAACATCATCTTTCTTCCCTCCCTGAATACGCAAACAGTTTACTATGACACACGTATTCTACTGGAACGCTTTGCTCCAAATAAACATCTTCTCTGTTAGAGAGGCCTGTCTCTATTATTCTGGCTGACACTTCTACATTCAGAGTTTTGTTTTTTGTTTGTTTCATTTTTGTTCAACTACCAGGATACCAACAATCACGACGTACGTAGAGGTGCTGACGCAATCCTAACCCCTCCAGGTTTCTGCGGTACAGTACAGTAGTGACGCTGGCTATTCTTTGGAAATTCAGACAAATTAAACCCATACTAGCCGAGCAACAGCTAACTCAGGGGAACTTTACTTTTCCTTGTCATGGAAAACAAACTCTTAAGTGATTAAAAAATTCAAAAATGCCCAACTCATTTGCAAACAAGAAAGAGAAAGGGAACACACGCAAAATGAAAAATAATCATTATTTAGTCAGTTATGTGTCAAACACAGAGCGTGGGCCTTTAATCTATGCTTTCTGCCCTCACATTTTCCTCCTATTACAGAATAGAGAAGGAAGTGACCACATAATTTAATACGTTTTTTTCTCACCCAGATCTGTGTGACTTCACAATATCTTTCAACATCTTCTCAGCTTGTCTCCCTAACATGAGATAGCTACTTGGCAATGACCTACCCATCTCCAGGTCTCCAGCTCAGGCTGCCTGGCAAGCTGGTGGAAGCCCCACTCTTCTTGCAGGTAGGTGTTCTGAAGACTCGTATTTAAATAACACTGACACTCCCAACTTTTATCAACTTAAAACATGGTAAGCAGCTGTAAGTTTACGTACTGATTCCTTACAAACCATACATTCTTCATCCCTGAGGTCTCCTTTATCACATAGCTGATAGGGAACAAAAACAAAAGAAAAAAGAAGTAGGAAATCTGCCACCACTGCTGTCTACTGGGCGTGGAGCTATACGGTGACCCTATCACATTAAGTCCAGTATGAAGGACTAAATCCTTCCTCTTCCAAATGCCGAATAGATATGGAGTCTGAATCAACTCTTCTCACATTCTCCTTTCTTCCTTCCTCTCAGACATAATAACAATGATTTAGTGTTCCTGAGGACCAGGCACAGTCTAAGCGTAACAGGTGTAAACATAATGAAATTTACAGACACATATGATTCACTTAACCCTCACAGAGACCCTACAAATTAGGTGCTATTGTTACACTCACTTTGTAGATGAGGAGGAATCTATCAGCCTGGCTGAAAAGTTAGCTGAATGGACCATGGCATCCCAAATCCCAACAGTGGTACAAGCCAGGGGGGAAGAGGTGCCCCTTGCTGCCATACTGCACATCAAAGCTGTATGTTGTAGACAGAGCTGGTGTGAAGTGACTTGTTAAGCTGATTTAACATGTTTATATGTTTTTTGTTTCATTTTTAAAACCACATTCAATTTAATATATTACTTTGTATTTATTCTGTGACACAATTCACTTCTTATAGCCACTGCCATTTTTCTTACCTTACCCCTATTTCTGTTTATCGTTTGAGCCAATGGAGCTGCTTTCACTACATATCGGGGACAGCACATGGTCCACCTACCTGGCTGTGGCAGGGGCTGCTGCTGGCCACTGGCTGCGAGGTCCAGCTTGGCCATTCTCAGGATGGCATCTTGATCCTGTAAGCCCAGGCGTGGCTGCATTTTAAAGGTCTTAGAAAAACATGAAGGATGATTTCCCAGCTATCCTAGTTTGCATGACTTCAGGAACAATTGGGTTACTTTTTAAATCCCTACTTCCATAGCTGACCTCTTTAAATCCCTTTACATTCTGGGCCTTCACTCATACTGGTGTCCTAAAACTTTGCTTGTGCGTCAGTACTGGATTTAAATAACTCATTACTTAACTCGTCTTCCAGAGAAGTGATAAATACGTTGGAAGGAGGTTCTCACCCTCACAGCCAGTCTAGGCTTCAGGTTTCTTGGAATTTTTCATTTGCATATAGTTTATGGAATAAAATTGAGATGGCTGAATGATTTAGAGTGTGCATTAAAGGAACTCAGTTCCGCTCTTGCAGTCCCCTTTTCACCTCTGTGGCTAAACATGAAAACGTTGACTAGACCCTAGAGGACCGACTGATGTCATTCATGAAGCTCTGACTACATCCAAGTCCCCATGGGAACTGGCAAGTTTTCTCTTAAGATGCTTCGATGCACATTGGGCATGTTTTACATAAAAGTTTTCTGAGTCTCTACCATGGATCTGATGCAGCTCAGGACATGCCACCCCAAAATATGACTCTAAGAGACCAGAATATGCTACCCTAAAATATGCCTCTTTCACATAAGGGTTATTTTCAGCAACTGCCGACATAGCAGAAGCTCTCAAAAGTAAGAGACATTTACATTTGTAAAGGAAATCTCCATTTTAAGGGTGTCTGCCTCTCTGCGCCAGGAAGAGGAACATGACTCTAAATCATAAGACACTCTTAGCAATGGGGAAATCTGTATAACAAGCCTTACTCTTGTTTTTCCAGCCTTCTCTACTGGGCTTTTCCCTATACCCTTCTCCCTTTGTTTCAGGAAATGACGGTATTTAAGCTTTGAGATCTACTCTATAGATTTTCTCATTTCTCTGCTTTACTGCCCATGTATTCAGGAGTCATACATGTCAATAAACTTCTGTTTGTTTTTCTCTTGTTAATCTGTGTTTTGTTACAGGGAGCACCAGCTAAAAACTCATGAAGAGCGGAGGTGAAAATTATGTTTGCTCCCTTACGGATCTTTGTAATGGTGCTACAATGCCACTCTTCAGGTAATCAAGCACCTGTGATCTAGAGCCAGGAAGGGTTGTGTATATTTGAATATTGTCACTCTGCACTTGGTTCTGTAATTAGGAAGTTGTCAGCTTTGTCACTGCTACTATATACTTCACATTTACTTCATAGACTCAGTATCATCTGAGTGTATCATTAACTTCCATGAATTACGTGAGTTTATAACTCTTTTCAGTAGCCTGTAAAGAACATTCAGTTCAGCAATTATCCAATCTGATAAGTACTTGCTGAGTACCTTCTACATGGGTAGAAGCTAGCTGTGCTACAATCTGTTAGATAAACAACATAAATATTTGATCTAATGTCAACTCTCACTGGGCTTGTCATTTTAATGGGAAGACATGAAAGAAAAATTAGTAAGAGCAGATGCCCTTTGCAGAGAGCAGCTTCTTCCCCCCTCCCATTAGAGGACAGCAAAGGTGCACCCCTGTCGGGCAAGATGGGACAGGGATTAATTATCAGCCTTTGAGGGTCCCAGTAGACCCCACACACCACACCTTAGAGAATCAGTGCCTGCGGCCAGTAACTTTTTAGGAAGCTCTTGAATCATTTAATTTAGAACCACTTACCTACCTTCCTGTATAAATTTTACAATTATATAATGAAATTAGGGGAAGGGGAAATTCTGTACATTTCCTTATAGATATTTCAGTTTGAACATATCAAATAAACTGATTGATAACAACAGAAATATGAGGTAGTCAATGATTTTATCAGTTTATTAGTTACTTTGCTTTCGGTGTGGTCTCTTGCAAACCACTGACCAATTTGCAGGGAGGGTCCGTGATTACCATTTCAAATGCAGAGTACACAGAAGCCACAGAACAATGGTAGATCCCAGCCAGCAGATGCTGGCTGCACCTTAGCAAGGAGGGGAAATGGGGTGTGAACAAATAGAATTTCTTGAATTGGTATTTTAGTAAAAATAAATAAGTAAATAAAAATCGTACCTTTGAAATTCTAACAACCTAAAATATATACATCCTTGCAGTTCAGGGATAAGAATGAGTTGCAACCACAGAAAGGAGAAAGTGCCAGGCCGAGTCCCCCCTCTGTCAGACAGTCACTCCTGTCTCACAATGGCCTTTCACACCCCTTATCAACCACTTGTCTATGCTTTGCCCCAATTCCTGACCGGGGGCTCCCCTGAGAAAAGAAAGCACAGCTCCAAGGCATCAAGGAAGAGCTCAGAAAGAGAAAAGCACAGATTAACTACTTTTCAACTAATCTTAATTGTTTGCTGCTAAACATTCTGTTTATCTTTCCACATCAAGAGAAGAGGTGGCTAACTGTGTGATTAGCCAACTTGAGAATGTTCCTGCTGCTATCTAAAACCCTGCCTCCAACAGAGTGGGAGAAGACCTGACCAAAATGTCAGCTCTGCCTGCAGGCATCAATGAGTGCCCTGAAATACAAGGGGACTTCAAAAAGTTTGTAGAAAAACAGAATTAAAAGATAAAAATAAAAATATGTAAGCTTTATTTCTCAACACAAGCTCCATCAAGGTCAAGACACTTTTGTAAGTGATAATTCTAGCCATTTAGTCCATGCCTAAAGAATTGAGGGTCCTGGGAATTTAACCATGTGAATGCAGTCTTTTTTACATTATTAATTAAAGAAAAATGAATGCCCTTTATAGATTTTTTAACATTAGGACAGAGAAGGGAGTCAGAGGAGCCAAATCAGGACCGTAAAGTGGATGCCTAATGATTTCCCACCAAAACTCTTGCAAAATTGCCCTTTATGAGAGGAATGAGCAGGAGCATCGTTGTGGTGGAGAAAACTCTAGGGTGAAGCTTTCCCAGCCATTATTCTGCTAAAGCTTTGACTAACTTCCTCAAAACACTCTCATAATAAGTGAATGTTTTCATTCTTTGGCCCTCCAGAAAGTCAACAAGCAAAATGCCTTGAGTATCCCAAAATCTTGTTGCCATGACCTTTGCTCTTGACTGGTCCTTTTCCTTTGACTGGATCATGTCCACCTCTTGATAGCCACTGCTGTGATTGTGCTTTGTCTTCAGGATTGTACTGGTAAAGCCATGTTCCATCTCCTGTTACAGTTCTTCGAAGAAGTATTTCAAGATCCTCAATCTGCTTGTTTAAAATTTCCATCGAAAGCTCTGTTCTTGTCTGCAGCTGATCTGTGTGAAACAGTTTTTGGCACCCATCAAGTGGAAAGTTTGCACAACTTTAACTTTTTTTGAGCCGGAATTGTGTAAGTTGCACCGATTGAGATGTTTGTGGTGGTGGTTATTATTTCTGCTATTAACAGTCACTCTTTTTCAATTAGGGCACCAACAACATGAAATTTTTCCTAGCAAATTTATGTGAATGGTCTGCCTGTGTGGGCTCCAACTTCAACATGGCTCATCCCTTAAAATAAGTTATGCATTTGTAAACTGCTGATTTCTTTGAGGCATCATCCCCATAAACTTTGCTTAAAACATAAATGATTTCACCATTCCTCTACCCAGGCTTCACCATAAATTTGATATTTGTTCTTGCTTCAATTTTAACAGAATTCATGTTTCTCTGATAGGGGCTGTTTTCAAACTGATGTCTTATTCTTATTAATGCCTCAAACTAGATCTTTTTCAGATATAACAAGTTAGTGTTAGTTTATTTGGGTGCAAGAAATTTTGAAATCCATGCATAGTTTCTTTATAACAGGCATTCTCTGTGAATTTTCTGAAGTTCCCTCATACATATAAAATGGGACTACCCATCAAATCATTTGATGAATTGTACCCAATTTCAAAAGTCAAATGCATAGTAACTGGGAAGGAGGAGGAAATGGAAGAAATGTGGGGGGTGGGGACCAGGACGGCTGGGGAAAGATTAATCCTCAGTTTCGGAATCTCCAACCTTACATGAAGGTTTAGTTAGAACATTAGCTTGTGAGCCCTGGATAGTGAACTTTTTCTTTAAAACATCCTAAATACCATCAAATAATAATACCTAAATACCTGAGGCACACTACTCTTCCTAAAAAATAAGAAGCAAAATAAAATTTAAAATCAAAATAAAGCTAAAAATAAATAAATCACTGATACGCATCCATCTTCCTCCTTTGCGCCCAGTTCCTGCTCTGCAGGGTGCAGGAAATCACTAGCCCACATCTGAATTTCACCTAGAGTTTTGAAAATCTGTGACTCAAGTGCATTCCACAATGGAGGTAATTCTCAAAATTGGGTAAACAGGATGCTACTTTGCCCTTTCTCACTGTGTTTCCGATCTCTGAGGATCCTGTTTTCCTGTTTGATTGTGATTCACTCTAAGGGAACATCAACCCTTCTTTCATGCCTGTCCTGCACCCTCCTCATTTCTAATCCTCTAGTACAGTTCTTCAGAAAGTTTATGGACTCTCTGGTGGAAATAATGCAAGCACAGCCCCATCAGGTTAGTACAGCTGATGGGATTCAAGACATGCTACCCCAAAATATGGCACCTTGGGATTTGAGGAAACAGCAGAAGCAGGAAGGTCACCTTCCCCTTTTCCTCTGAAGCAGGTCATAAAAGATAGGAATGCATTTCCCGACCTTCCCCTGGAATAGGTAATAACAGCCTCATTTGAGAGGTGCCCTCCCTATAGCTGGAGAGAAGGAACATCCTCATCTCTGAAGACACAGGGACACTGAGAAGAATCTGAACAGACATGCCCTGCTAAGTTCCCTCAGCTTATCGTCAGTAGGTCATACCCGCTTTATCTAGTCATACTTCTCCATGAGCATCCACTTCTTCATTAAACCTAGTATAAAAAATACACAGGTTTACCCCATTTCTTTGGGTCTTTGTTTCCTTATGAATGCTCCTGTGTCATGTAAAACTTATTAACTAAATTTCTCTGCTTTTCTCTTGTTAACCTGTCTTTTGTTATAGGGGGCCTCAGCCATGAGCCCAGCACTGGATAAAGAAATATAGTTTTCTCCCCTATACAGGTGTGAACTAAAATAAAATCTTAAGCCACCCTGCCTCCCAACCAGCTGGCTGAATGGATCCCCTCTTGGCCAAGGGGATATCGTAAAACTGAGTTACTGGCTATGAGAAGGAAGGGCAGACATGCCTCATCATGTCCCCCTCCCTTCTTGGAGATGTCCTTTGTAACTCAACAACAGGCCCAGGGCTGTGCAAGACAAATGTGCAGGTCCTCGATTCTAACATAACAAATCACTGAGTCTGGGTCTATGTCTAGCGGCTTGTCTCTGATTAACAGACTTCCTTATCTTAAAACATTCCAAGCCTTTGGACAAAGCTTCATTTCTTTAACCAATTACAAATCAAAGAGTCTTTAAACCTACCTATAACCTGTAAGCTCTTGCTTTGAGATGTCCTCCCTTTTGGGGCCAAACCAATGTATGCCTTCCATGTATTGAGTTATGACTACATGTAATTCCTGTCTGCCTGAAATGTATAAAACCAAATTGAAACCCATCCACAGCAGGACCACTTGGTCAGGGCTTCTTCAAGTAAAGCTTTAAGGATGGCCATGGCCCTCCAATTTGGCTCAGAATAAACCTATTTAAATTATTTTTTCAGAGTTCGGCTTATTTTCCACTGACACAGGTGACAAAGAATCTCTCCTGGACCAAACTCTCTCAGCTCTTCTGCGCCCCCTTCTCCACTGGGCCTTGACCTTGGCCTTCCTTGTTTGTCCTGTCTTTGCTGGGCCCTCCTACCCCAGTTTCAGCAAGAATCCTGCTAAGTCAGTTTATTATAAAGAGTCCCCCAACCTTGATATCTGATCAGTTCCCTCCCCCATCTGCAATGCATACTCCCTGGCCTGTCTTCAGCAAGAATCCTGTTAGGTCACGTAAGCAAGAATCCTCCTACCCTGATGTCTCTGCTTTAGTGACTCTCCATCTACTGAGCCCCTGACTCTGCTCATTGGCTACAAAGCCCAATTGCCTTCACTATACTTGGAGTTGAGTCTCATCTCTCTTCCTCATTGCAATAGTCCTGGATAGTCTTCCTTACCTGTTGAACAGGTGTCAGAATAACTTTTTCTTTAACAGGCTGTTTGTACTTGTGATGGGCTCATTCCCATGCTTGTGTTTGGCTGTGAGCTGGGGTCCTGGGAGTGGCTGGACATTTTTCTGTTTGTGGTCTTAATTCTCAAGAAGTTCAGACCAGATTCTTAACATGATGCAGTGTCCTACAAGAGCAGCTCCCACGCACAGCAGGTGTCAAGGCCCTGCCTGTATCAGATCAGGTTTACTTATGACCTAGTGGCCAAAGCGACCAGATGTGAGCCCAGAATCAATGCTGGAGGGGCTCAATGAGCCATAGATATTGGAAGCAGGACTCCCAGGGCCACTAATGTAACAGTCAATCACAGCAAGTTCACACAGAGCACTCTGTATGACAGTGGGACATTTTCAACTGTTTTCCATCAGAAACTAACATAAGAGTTGTGGCAATACTGTGGTAATAAAAATCAGAGGCACCTCCATTGATAAAGAGAAGTTCTGGGTTTACAATAAATAGGTGTAGACCAGATAGGTGATTTTGGGTCAAGGAGCTTTATGTCTCCGAGCTTTCTATTTGCCAGCATACGATTTAGAATCTATAGTGTCTGCCTCACAGAGGACTGAAGCTTTAGGGATGATGTAGAAAGCCGCTTGACAGTATGAATTGTGGCTGACAGAAAAGCAAAGTTTAGGAAAATACCATTGCAAATACCTTCAAGATTTGCATTTCTACAGTTTTTGCTGGGAAAAAATGTCTAAGCAGCAGCGCTTCCAGGTTAAACAAGGCTTTGTCATGAATTTATCACCTGACTACTCCAGCAAAGGGACATTTCGCCTTGCTGAAGAGTAGAGGACCGGAAGCCATGGGCCACACATCGTCTGTGGGGTGAACCCATTTGAATTCTAGGCAGCCGTGGATTTCCCACAGGACGGGTGAGGCATAAGCTTCAGGGCCCTCACCCCTGCCCACCACTTCCTAGAGCCTGAAGGACCCTTGCAGTGTGTCTGCATGGGCATGTGTGTTATAAAATTTGCCTTAGTTTTCTTGAGGGGGGACAAATTTTATAAACTGCATGCCCGAGATAACCTGCATCCCACCCTGAATCTAGGATCCATCTTTACGGTCCACGGGAGGTGGAAAGTGATTCACAACACATGTGAACCTGGTGTGAGAAAATGTCAAAAATGATGCAAAGAAGGGTCGTCTGGGCGGCTTTGATTGCCACCACACGTCCCACCGAGTCCCAGTGGGAGCTCTTACCTTGCAGACATACAATGGCATCAGAGAACACACCATGCAGGAATTGTTTGTAGAGATGTTTTTCAAAGGAAATCAAGAATCAAAATATCAAAACCTGTGTCTTTGTGCTAAGGAAGAACTAAGCTGCCCGTTTTCCCCTTGACTTCATACCTTAATCTGAAATAACACAGAACCGACAAATACCCCCTCAGTGGTGTGTGTCCCTTTGCCACATGCAATTCATGCACTACGTCCATATAAGAAAGAGATTTTTTTTTTTTAATTCAAACTCAGACCCAGGAAGACAAAATTCCCTCCCACACCTCAGCTTCCCACACACCAGTTTTAAGAAATAAGTCTAAATTGAACTATGATTCATAAAGATAAGAACATAACCTCACAAATACAGTGAGTCATGTGGGCTGAGGGCCAGAATGCCTGAGAGATAATGGAGTAATCCCCCCGTGATCTGGGAGAGCCGAGGATTTGCTAGGCTGTGGCAGTTGACCGATGAACTCTAAATCCATGTCTCTCAAAGGTGCACAAACCATCTACCATGCAGGCGGGGGATGCAATGACTACACCTGTTTCTGGAGCATTGATCTTGCCAAGATTTGGGGGACATTATGCTTTATTTCTTACAATAAATGTGAAAACAGTTTAAATTATAATTTAAATTTTAAGTAAGTTTCTAAGAAAAATCCAAAAAAATCTTTCAAGGATATCTGGAGCTTCCAGTGGATGCCTCTTTGAATTACAATGGCCAGATTCCTCCAGTGAAGGCCTTTTTCTCTCTTACTATAGGAGTAGAGAGGGGACCAAAACAGGACCCCTCCCCTGAGCAAGCAGGCCTGGGATGTGGCTGTTTGGAGGGGAGGCTGGATCACAGCAGGACGTTCTAACCATCTCCCCCTGACCAGACCCCCGCCCTGCTTTCTCTCACCCTGGGTGCCTTGGCTGGTTCTTGCTGGGATCATGGCTGAGGGTTGAGTTTGCAGCTGCTCTCAAGGAGGACCTGAAAACATTCCTGCTGCTGGAGCCCAGGTAACCTCTTTCGGGGTCTTGGCAGCAGTCCTCCGTAATGGGAATGCCTCCGATTGCTTCTTAATTATTATAGCATTCGCAAGATAAAGCCACTGGACATGGGTTAGAATTTTTATTCATCAATAAGATAAGCTGAAAATCCTCAATATAAAGATTTCACGGTTGACGAAATGAGAAATCCTCTAAAAGAGACACCTACCTAGTAACTATTAGATGATAATCCCAGAGCACATTAGCCCGGCACTACTACCTAGTGGCTAAGTGGTGAGAACAGAGAGGGCTTCAGGACCAAGGATGCATCTCCTCTAATGTGAGTGAGGAGGAGGAGACAGACAAATCCACATAGCCTGCCTATTACATAGCAGGCAGGGAGCTAAGCTTAAACCTGCTAACAGTGACCTAGCAAGAAAGTATTGTTATTTCCATTTTACAGATGAGAAGACTGAGGCCCAGAGACTCTGAATACATGTCCGAAGATCACTTGGCAAGTAAATGGCAGAGCTGAGATTAGGCCCCTGAGACATGTAGCTGCAAAGCCCACAGTGCTATGGTCTTGGCCGGGAGCTTCCTCTGGGAGAATGTGGCCTGGTTCCTGTGGGCTATAGAAAGCTAGGTTTTGTTTTTTAAATAATAATAATCTTTCTCAATCTATTATTCCATGAACCGAATGTTACAGGACTAGACAGAATGGTAGTAGTTGGCTTTACATGATCTTTGGTTTACTTTTTGATATAATTGTAGAATTGTATTTCTTATTTTTTAATCTCTTAGACTAATAGGGGAAAAAAAGAAAGAAAGACTCCGGAACATTCCTTTCTATGTCCCTTGGCCCGAAGGTCATTGTCTGAATTACCAATGCTTGGTTTACAACACGTAAAGACAGAAAAATGTCATACTGTAAATTGAAATAACTTTACCCATGTATTAATAATTAGGTAAACAATACAACTGATATAGAATGCATATTTCACATTATGTCTATAGCTTCACAATTTACATAAAACATAAAAACCCCAAATGAGGACAAAATTTAATTCCTATTTTTCTATCAGCAACCTGGTTTGGGCTACCTAGTGGTTTGTACAGGAGTCTGGTGTGCTTCTTGGAAAAACGTTAATGAAATGGGTCCACTTATTCACTTACACTGCTCCAGACTGAACGCTCGCGTCCCCCCCAGAATTCATATGATGAAAGTCTATTCCTCGAGGTTATGGTATTATGAAGGAAGGCCTTTGGGAAATGATTAGGTCGTGAAGGTAAATGCCTTCATAAAAAGAGGAGGAAATCTCTCTGGCATGTGAGTCTACAATGAGAATGAGGATTTCTATAAACCCGGAAAAGAACCCTCACCAAGAACCTGACCATGCTGGTACCCTGATAGCGGCTTTCCAGCCTCCCGAACTATAAGAAATACGTGCTTGTTGTTTACACCACCCAGTCTGTGGTATCTTGTTATAGCCCTTTCCTTAGTCTAGCTGGCAAGGTTCAGCTAAATAAAACCACCAGGAATTTAAAGAAAAGGGAAGCCTAACAAAGAGGCCTGTGGGCATAAAGCAAAAGATCAATGCAGCCTCCATCCTCCAAGAGCCCCTTTCCTTCTCCCCAGCCCAGGGAAGGCGCTCACATGTCCAGGCACTGCCCCATGGGGTGGGCGCAGCTTCCAACACAAGTGATCACTGCTTCTCCCAAACCCAGATCCTTCATCTCTTCCACTCCAGGGACAAGAGAAGCCACTTTGGGATCCAGGTGCCATTCAGTTGGACTGATGACTGACGCCCACAGCAGCCTGCCTGCCTGCAGCCCTCCACAGCTCAGCCCGGGAAAGCACGGCCTCCTGCCTGGCAAAGGTGGGTGGCAGGAGGTGGGGGGAGAGGGAAGAAAGGAAGCAAAGCTCTCAGGACTCGTTTCCTCTGGAGAAGTCAGTAGAGAAAAAGAGAGCGAGTTTAACCACCATTGGCCCAACTATTTTATCTTATTTGGGAAGCAGTGTTTAATAAATGGTAACATTTTCCACTAAAAATGTTTATTAGCAGAAAATTATTTGGATTCATAATGTATTTGGGGTCAAAACATACTCATTGAACAAAGGAGAATAACTGCCTCACCTTTTGCACCCGTGTCTTCTTTCTCCTATCCCCAAGTCAAGGCTGAATGATCACAGACAGAATTTTAGGGAATATCTTCTACAGTCTCAGCACTTAGAACATGGCCTGGCAGAACTGCTGCCCCAATTTATCCCCAAGGCAGAGCGTCACCACTGGCGTATTCTGGGTCTTTTCCTTGGTCCACCCAACTGCCAAGCTGCCCTTTTGTTCCCCACCACCGGCCACCAAAGTGCAGTGATCCAATCCAGTGGGTAGCCCTGTGCTGACTCTGTTCGTGAAGACGCTGGTCTCCAATGAGGCCAGGAGGCTCCAGCCAGACTCCCAGGTAACATGGCGGCTGCTCAGCCCACAGTCACCTCAATGGCATTTCAGACAGAGGCGTGACGAAAATGGGTTACATTTAAGCACTTACTGAATTCAATATAAGTCAGATTCACTCTCTTTAATTTTGCTGAGTTATTTTAATCTGTCCTCAATTCATATTCCAGGTGGTTAAACACCATTTTCAAGCTCAAAGTTAGACTGAATTATGACATAGAGGTTCCTGCAATGAAATTAGATTTTACTCCATTTAACACAGTACAATTTCATCATAAAGAATCTAATGTTTCTATTTTCCCTGAGAAAATTATTCTAAAATTGTTCCATTTCTTATAGATCATTTTCATATATTAAAAACTAACTTCTATCTTAATTGTAAGAGGTCTAATATGATTGTGAAGTCAGATTTATTATTTACTTGGATAAAAACTGGATTTTGGTATGAGGAAATCTTATGAACATCAGGTAAACAGAGTGGCATTACAGTTTCCCATCTACTATTCAGATCAGTTGATGAAGTAGAAAAAAATCTTTATTAAGTTAAAACAAATTGTAATATGTTTTGCAAAGTTTAGATAACTGGACCACTCTTTCCTTCATATAACTGTGGAAGAGTCAATACCATATAGATATTCTCTACCAAGCAAAATGTAAAAGTGTCAGCATATCAAGCAAATTAAGCAAGAAGGAAGAAAATGACAATAAGCTTAAGTCCTCTATTTTCACTTCCATAGCCAGGATATTAGGGAGCTTTCTAGGACAGCAACCTTGGCCAGCCCCTGCCTTTCATCTCCGAAAGGCATTTTCCAGAAGAAAAAGTCACCAAATTTGTGTTTTCAAACCCACATTCAGGAATTACAGCAGATAATCCAATGACATTTAGAAATTGACAGCTGACTTCCTTAAAGTCTAAAGTCTCCTTGGTACTAGACCAAGCCCATTGTCCTTTCTTCCCCTCTCACAACACTTTGATCAGATGAGCCTCAAGGAATGTTCTATGATCAAAGAAAAATCTGCTGCTCAAGCAGTCTCCAAAGTTATCCAGAAAGAGCAGTGCCTCTTGGGCGCCAGGTGACTCTTTTTGAGTCTTCTTTCTTGTTAAGAGTCCAGTTATCATCAGTTTAAATATAATTATGTTATTCTGTTGACCACATAGTATTGAACACATACGATTGTTTTGTCATGTAGGATTCTTTTAAAAAAACATAAATGTTAGGGAAAATATTTTCAAATATAAAGGTAACTTTAAAAGTTCTTTGTTCATTCATTCAAATATAAATAGCACCAGTGTGTCTATGACATAGAAATGTAGGTTTCAGGCTCAGATATTTGATATTTCATGTAGAATATTTAAGTGTATTAAAGGTTTCTCTCTTTTCTTGAATTCCTTTTAATATTAAGAAGAAAGCTCACACATTTTAATGTTTCAAATTTGGCCCATCAACTTAAAATATAGTTTAAAAACTACATTCAGTAGTCAAAGGACCAAAACAGTGACCAAGATTTTTGCTGCTCTGTGGCCTACAGCAACACACTTTGCAGCCAGTTGTTAATGACATGCTACAACAACAGCAAGGTAGACTCGGGCCTATAATTGGTAAAATTTATTTTTAAGACACCTAAATTTTTTTTTTCAGTGCTAAGTCACTTGGTGGCTTGATACCAAAAGTAAAAACAAATAAATAAGAAGACCACAATAGAAGTGTTCTGCACTATCAGAAGGCAGCTATTCTAAAGAGGGCGGGATAATTATTTTCTTCACTATTAAAGGGTGGAAGGCAGCAGAGGAAGCCTATCTCCAACAAATATCAGCATGTGGTTTAGAAGGAAATATATGCAAACCATGCAGACATATACAAATTATAAAAGCCTGTGCTACACTTTGCATGTACGGCATGTATTTCCAGGGGAGAAAATCTGTAATTAAAAAAATAACAGTGAGAGGAGTAACATCTAAGACAGAAAGTAAGGAGAATGAGTCTGAGCAAGTAGACGGTGTGTCTCCCCCTCCTCTAGGGCCTGCAGGGACATTCTGCCAGGTAGAAGATAGTCAAAATATGCAGAAATAAACTGAATAAGAAAAAAAACCCACCATAAAACAGTCTGTAGATTACGTACAGGTGATTACTGTCGTCATGCATCTCAGATCCATTCTACAGATTTGGTTTGATTTATATCAAGTTCAGAATTCTACATCACAATGGATATTTAATTGGTGCTAAAATGTTTTATTTATCCATGAAAACACACTAAACATATCCTTTAGTTAACCTTTTTGAGCATTTAAAATTTTTAAATATGCACTGAGAGAATTAAAAGTATTTGTTCCTAATTACGAGCAAAAATAAAACCAGAGTTTCATATCATTTATCAAGATTATGAGGGAAAACATGCTGGGTTGGCTGGAATTATTCAAATAATTGTCTTAGCATCTTTGTTATTTTTAAAAGTAGCTACTGTGCAAAATCTTCTCTAACAAATATTTGAAAAAATTTCCTTATTTCATCGTTGAAATCTAGTCATTGAATTTTGCAGAAAAAAAGACTACCATGGTTGTTTTTAATCTCTTGATTAATTATGTGCTTGCTGTATTTTCTAATTTCTGTTAATTAAACCAACAACATTTTACACAAGTCAACATCCAAGGACACTTGGAACCTTGGCCTTACAGGCTGCTGTCTGGTTTTGCTCCTTATGTGGTTCATTATTTATTTTCTTTTTATTTTTGGAATTGATGCTTTATGAAAGGAGAATAAAAAGTTCTTCAGGGATAAACAGTACTGCTGTAGGAGGTGGAGGCCCAGGTTTTAGTTTCTTTTCTGATAGTGAGGAACTGCATGTCCCAGGCCACGTCCCTTTTTCCAAGGGGGTAAAACAAGAATACGAGATGCTGGCTATGACCAGGTGAATAAGGTGCCCTGCCACCGATGGGTGGGCATTCTCCTGTCCCCATCTCTCAGAGGCTGGGGAGGGGACTGCTGGTTGGCACCCTTGTTGTTCCATGAACTGGAGACTTTCCTGGTGAAAGCTGCAGCGAAGTGCTCTGCACAGCGCCCCTTTTCAGAGGAGAGCACCAGCTCCCTCCAAAGCCTCAAACATCCAGATGGCAGGCCTTGACGCACCACTGCAGGGTGGTCTGGTCGGGACAAGAGCTGTGCACTTACCCTCCTGTCCACATGCATGACCTCAGCCGGCTCACCCAGGGGACCCAGGCCCGTGTCCCTGTCAACATGGGCCGCACGGTCTGCGAGGCTGGGCACAGAATCTCTGCACTCCCACCTCTGCCCTGAGCGGGTGGGTCTTGCTGCAGCCTTGATCAAGCTCCCCATGAAGGCGAGGCTCACACCGTCCTCCCTGAGCGTGCTCAAGCCCTGAGAGTGCATCATCTGTGGTCCACGGTACTCCCAGACCCCGTTCTTCAAATTCCTAGATGTCACATCAGACAGCTCAGATTTGTGCCCTGATGTGGGCCTAAGACCCCTACACATCCACATCTTGGAATGCCGGGTCCTCTTCCCCTGGGCGCTCTGCTCTCACCCCACCGCCTCTCAGGGCCCCACTATACCTTTAGCTGCTCTCTGCTCTGGCCTTCAGCCCTTGCCTATTCTCCCAGACTCATGCCCACCTGCACATGCCTAGCAAATCCATCCACATTGTCATTCATATGCCTGTGCCTGCCTGCTAGACACTTCTAGAGAAAATAATTCACAAAAGTGGTCACAGTTTCCAAATGGAGCACGGAATCTGCCGACGGCCTTAATCACAGGCTCCAAGTCTCTCATCTGGGCCCCTCCTCATCCTCTCCTGGAAGCTCCAGCCATGTCAAGTCTGTCCTCAGGAACTCCCTCTCCATCTACAGACCCACATGTGTTACCTGCCAGCACTAGTTTCTCTCAGCACTTGATTCCGAGAGAGGCTATCTCCAAGACAAGAGCAGGTGCAGCACACCTGCGAGAGGGCAACTGCCAATTCCAGATGCCTTTTACCGGGTAGATTGCACAATCCATCACACCATCCCTGGGTGTGCCCTCAGTAAAGTGGTGTTAGGTGAATGAATGAGGGTTCTCATACTTGCATCTTCACCCCTTTGCGTGGGACACAGGCTGGAAAGGTCGAGGGAATTGACAACCTGAAAGCCCAGGATTTGGTTTATTCTCCTTCAGACGGGAATG
>RJWJ010027920.1:0-21823 GCA_004363605.1 Indri indri
GCAGAGACACCAAGAGGACTCTGAACAAACAGGCCTTGCTAAGTTTCCCCCAGTTTATTACCCTTAGCTCATACTCTTTCTTTTTTTGTTTTTTATCTTGTATTTTTTCATGATTTTCCATTCATTATCAAATCTATTATAAAAACACCCAGGTTTAACTGTATCTTTGGATCTTTATTTCTTTATGAAGTCTCCCGTATCATGTAAAAATAATATTAAATAAGTTTGTATGCTTTTCTCTTGTTAATCTGTCTCTTGTTATAGAGGCCCCAGCCAATGAACCTAAAATAAGTAGAAGGAAAAGATACTGTTTTCTTCCTTACAAACTCAAAAAGAAAAACCAATTGGGAGACAAAGTGTCCAAGGGTTCCATTGATACATTGGTATTTTTTCACTTTTCCTCAGAACTTTCACTTTTTTACTGAATATTTGTCATCACTACTTTTGATACTATGTGGCTACAATTGATTATGTGCATAATCATGTTGACTTTTTGTTGTTATATCTTGAATTCATAGTGACTAATCATCATAGGAATAACTTTATGTATATGCTCTGACTCTGGGGAAAGTTGAACAATTTCTCTCCTGTGAATTATGATGTCGTCAGCACAACTGAAATCCCACTTTAAGATAAAGCAAGAGAAACCTTACTGAGCCCAGTAGCAATATATTTAAAAAAAGAGAGAGAGAGAAAGAGATTCTGGAAATGATTGGCAAATCCCTCTCTGTGTAAAGCTTATCTTTTTCAGTCTCACTCCAAGTAAGAGAATTTACAATAAGTTTAACTGTACCTCAGATATATCAAAGAAAACTTTCTTGTAAGTCACCTAACTTCCCAATTAAGTCCAGTGACAGAAGATGCAAAATGACTTCACTTTTTGGTGAACACATTGTGGTTGTGGTACACAATTTGTTCCCAAGGGCATGTCAATCTTTGTGTTACATCACTGCTCTGGAAACAGTTTATATTCTTGTGGGATTTTAACGTAGTAATTGACGTAGAAGATGAGATGCCTTATTACAAATGAGTGAATAATAACCTTAGAATCAGAGTTAATATTGAAGGACAATCAAAGCCAATGATGTTCTTCAGTAATCTCCTGCTTTCGTCACCACATAATATTTTAAAATCAGACTCTACATAATTTGCCCTCAAGAAAATAGGAGAATTTATGATTTTAGTGATTTCACGCAACATAGTACTTTCTGTTTCTCTGGAAGAACAAAGCAGAGTAATTCAGAGATCCGATGCTATGTAAATGGTTTCCCTTTGCTTATCACATTTTTCTAATTGTTATTCTGTGTCCCTTCCCCCTTTCAGTCTCTCTGCCTCTCTAATGGTGTTGAAAAGTGATATTCTTGTAATTTTGGACTAGTACTTGAAATACATATTTATATTTCAAGATAACTTAAAAATTGTTCTCATATAATAGCAGTAAAATGCAATTATTCAATTGCAAAAAATATTTTACATTTTATTTTAATATTATAGTTTAAAATAAATACGACTTTTAAGTGGCTCTTTTACCAGCTGTTTGGATTCATTTTAAATATATACATATTTTTTATCTGGAGAAGCAAGTTGCAATTTTATATTCCATCTACTTTTCTGAAAGCATTCTTTAAGAGCCAATCAGCCCCCAAAAATTAAGTACTAAACCAGTCCAAAATATGTGCAGAAAAAAATTGAATTAATTGGGGTAAATAGCACTTCTGCATGACATCATTCATGTCATATCCTGCCACAACTAGAAATATAATTGAAATTTTTAGAATTTCGTACTTAGAGATTAAGAATACGGACATTTTACCACTCAAGTAAACATGGGAGATATGTCCATTTTATGCTAACTTGACACCCCTGAATAATCTTAATTAGTATACTACTCACTATTAATTCGGTCATTAGGAAAATCAAGGCTGAAAGAAAGAAATCCAATATCCAAAACATCATGTCACTGTCTGCACCATATACTGCATATACCTTAACTTTCGCTGTACTAATGACCGACTTCTCTAGAAATAGTTTTCATAACTAATTTCTAGGATCGTATGCTACACTACACCAACCATAATGCTCCTCTACCAGATAATCACACTCTGATTTAACACTCCATGGAACCCTATTCTGAGTCATGAATCAAAAAAAAAGGAATGTTAATTCTCTGGCTCCTGGAATTTACATTTTCTCTTACTTCTCTTCTTCCTCCCATCTTTTCTCCATTTTTTTTCTAAACACTTGGAAAGAAAAATCCAGAAGTCCCTCTAACATAGAGAAAATACAAACAAATTTGAATCTGTTGAAGAGATAGTTTCCTAGTTCTTGGCCAAGTCTGGAAGGTGAGCCAAAGTGATGGGGAAAATGCATTATTACATTTTTGGAAAAGCACTTCTCTGACAGTGTGGGTAGAAGGGATATAAGAATATCAGACCCCTCTGTATACACTGCCTTGCTGTCTAGAAAGCCATCACTAATATGCAAATGTGTTATACACAAATAAGTTGTTACATCATTTTGTGTTTTAAATATAAGGAAACAGATATAACGTGGCGAATTGAAGAAAAAGCACAATGTAGGTGTCCTAGTATCACATCTTTTCTACCTTTCCTTCATGCTTATTTAGTAAAATAATTTTATATTTTAAAAAGTCCAGAAAGAGCCTACAGATAGTTTGGGTCAGCTACTTCCAGAGAGTTTGGATCATCTATTTTATTAATCATTGAACTGTCATAGAGTAGGCTAAACTTGTGTCTTACCAGATATTAGAACATAGTGGTGAAATTTCTGAGCTCTGGAATCAGACTGCCAGGGCTGAATTTAAGCTCTTCCATATGCTGACTATGCAACATCGGACAAGTTACTTAATTACTCCAAGACTCAGTTTGTTTATGTATAAAATGGAAACAAACTAGCTGAATCATAAGACTATTGTGAGTTAAACCACTAAACTAGCAAATGCAGTGCCTGGCATTTATTTATTGTATAATTTTATTTTGTTCCTCTCTCTAATACTTGCAGTCAAAAGCAAGGGAAAATAAATGTCTTAGCGTCTGAGTCAACCAAAATTGAATTGAATAATCAGTTATGAGGTGACTTTAGATTATGAAATATTATGGCTATGAGGCCAAAATACCATCAAAATAAAGCAGATAAATGGTGAAAAAGGCAGGAGAATTGGTGCCAAGGGAGTATTCTTACTTCTAGTTTCTTCAATTACCAGCTATGTGACCCTGAGTAAATCACTCAGTCTCAGAGACTCAACTTTGTCATATATGAAAACAGGGAATAACACACATATCAGACACTTGTCATGGGAATTAAGAGATCATTTGTAGAAGATTAAAAACTGTGAATGTTAAATTGGGAAAAGTACATTTCCTTCACTTTGGGAAACAAGAAAAAAAAAAAACAAAACACCAAAAACCTGAACCAGCCTGAACCCGCCTACTCTCTGGAACCCTCCTTATTCTACAGTATTCTCTGCCCCCAGAGCTATGTTGTCTACTCCTGTCTCATTGATATCCTCAAATATATCCTCCTCATCTGTTGTATAATTAATTGTTTAAAAATCTATGGCTCATAGAAGTGAAAGATGTCTTATTTGTTTCCATATCCCTATCACCTAGCTCAGAGACAGTGAGTCAGTCTCAGTAAAATGATTGTTTTAATAAATGATTGAATGCTTAAATGAAGGAGTGTATTCTCTTGACATTAAATATAGGACATATCATTTCTTGGTATGAATAGCCAAGAAAAATTTCCATACCATTATTTACCAAACAAGTTACCCTCTGCTTGTATATCTTCAGCTGCGTAATTTTCGGTATTGTCATTATTAGAAATTCCATGCTAACATTCCAGAGTCAAGCAGACATCTCTTTGTTGAGTGGATAAGGACTCTGGCCTGCTGGTAGGGATGAAGCTGCACAGACATCTGGAAAGAAAACTTGGAATCCTGTAGCAGGGCCAGAAAAGGGGCATTAGCTTCATGAATGTGGCACTCATACAACTGTGTTGGAAAAAAAAACTGGCAGTGAATCAAACCCTGTGCCTGTCTGCTTGTCCTCTTGGAAGAGTTTCTGCATTCCATTGGCTACAACAAGAGACAAACAAGGGTTTTAAGAGACAAGCAGAAGAGAAGATAGAATGTCATTTAAAACAGATTTCGAGACTCCTTCTCAAGTGGAAACCGAGAGACTCTGAGTGATTCTATGCCAACAATGTTTAAGCATTTCTATGCATGATCAAATCACTCTCATCTCATCTTGGCTATACTCACATGTGAACAGTAGAAGCCTGTACTGTCAGGGATACTGAAAGCAGAGAACTAGTCCTTACACTCAAGCACAACACATTTGTACCAAAAAAATAAAAAATAAAAAAAAATCCTGGTTAACTCAACCAATTATAAACTGAAGCATTTAATAATTCTTGATTGAAGGTTTCAACCCTTATAACTTTTTACCAATAAAATATAGGGTTTCAGTGTTTCAGTAATCATGCTTTGGAAATCATGAAAAAAAATCCTACTTCATAGCTAGACAAAATTTTAACATTTTAATCAGCTAAACTTAAAAAATGCTCATGAAAAAGATCTTCCTATTGATGTGTCTATGAAACTCTTTATTTATATATATATGTATATATGTATATATCTTCAAACTATTATCCCTCTGAATTAAAAAGATACAGGTTTTATATTGAATAGTGGCTAAGAAATTCAAGCCAATTTTGGAAGGGGACAAAAAGAAAATTTAAACAAGTCAAACTGAATGTCAGAAAATGAGTTTTAATTTTCCCCTAAAAAATAATTAATTATGGCTCTTCAAATTCTAACTCTTCTGCACTTGACAATGCTAAGCTATGAATTCTTCAAGGTTGCTTTTGTTACCCAAGAAGGCTCAGTAATCTGTCTATTTAACCCATCCCTTCCCTTCTATTTTAGTGAAACCAATGAAATTCCATTGTATGGTGTGTCAGAGTCACAGAGCTTTGATTAAATAAAAACCTACTAAAAATTCTGTTAAAAATCTGGAAATAACTCAAAAATAAGCATGCCAATATACTCAGCTGGAAGCTTATACTTAACTCAAGACTTCTCAGTAGGGAAGACTGAGTCTTCATCATCTTTTAGTTCACAGCACTTGGCACAGACCTTTACACTTAGTAAAATCTCTAAAGATATTGGTCGAGAGCATGAAGAATTACGAATTTCACTAAAATAAAAATGTTCTCTGCTCAATATATGGTTATAAAGGCAGACGCAATACTGGGAGAATGTTAGCTACATTGCTCTGTTTTTTTAAAATTTCACTTTTAAATAGCCCACCGTAAGGTGGAAATGTATCTTTGCACTAAGCCTATCTTAAGTGAGCGGAAGAAAGATTAAAGGATGCGAAACCTAGGAAAAGCTACTTGGCATCATGGGTGTGGATGAAGTGAAAGTGGATATGAAGAGGAAGAACATTTCATGGACTCCAAGGGAGGAAAAAAGTAAATAGCAGAATTTAGTTTTATCACAAAATCAACCTTGTTTATAAAGAATTTCCTAAGGGATTTTTTAAAAATCACAATCAATGAAAAGATCTTTAAAGAAGAAAAAAGAAATGAATCACTTTAATTCAATCCAATAAAAGCTTTTCTATATTTTCGGAGAAATAGATTCCCTTTCCAGGTCCTCCATGGCCAAGTCTCTATAGTCAGCATAAAATGAAGTTGAGCAATTATTTGTTGAATTTTAATTTAAACAGTTGTAGATCAGAATAAGTTAGGTCAATTATGGTGGAGGATTCATGTCAGTTTGATAACCTCCAGTATTTGAGTTAATCATCCTCTCCCTCAATGTGGTAGTGAAAAGAACACACAGTAAGAGGTCAGGGAAACTTCATGCTTTTTCGAAATTCACCATTTAACTAGCAATTATTCATTTCTCTGGGCCATAGTTTTATCATTTGGTCACTACAGATAATATTTGCACTACAGATAATATTCGCACAATTGAGTTATTTTGATGAGCAATGAAACACTAAATGTAAATAATTTTATAAAGATAAAGTGCTACCTAAGGATAATGAATCTGTTGTGAAAACTCACTCCCCAACCTGCTTGGTATAAGTTACATGAACTTTTCTTTAGTAAGATATGTTAATAGACATGGCTGAAGAGTAAAGCCATTTGATATTAAAACATAAAAGCGAATGTATTGGGGAGAAAAAACATGAGCCAATGAACATACATTAAAACACTTTTTGAAAATGTGCTTTTTGAAAAGTAATTTTCCATAGTATTCAGGTTCTTTTAGGGTATATAAATACATGTATTATTTAACATTATTAACAATAATAATATATTTTTTCATTTATCCATGAGTGACCTGATTTTTTCAATGACACTAAAATTAAAGTTGTTTCCAATTTACTAATGCTAATAATTCTATAAAGCCAGCCTTTTAGCTCAGTAAGTTCAAATTCATATATTATAAAAATAGCTCTTTTAAAAGTTGAAAATGTCATTAGGTATTTTGTGTGCAATTAGTACTTAGAAATGCATAATGTTTGCTTTTGTTATCATTAGGGATAATAATAGTTTACACTTTAAGCCACGCAAATATTGGCCATAATATCAGACTTTGTTTAGAAATTTTAAATTTATTCAAAACCCAACCTAAAAACTAGAGTTGGTAAATCCACATGAACCAAAACCCCAAATCCTGTGAATTTTCCCTAAAAACTTCGAATCATTTTAAATCCTCCACACAGGCATGTGACTTAATAACAAACATATTATCATAGATACCAAGAAATTAAAGCAGAATGTTTTGGTTAGTTCCTTTAGTGAAAGCAACATTGTTCACTTTTCATCCTTGTTGTTGCTGCTGCTGCTTTTTGTGTTTGCTTTTAATGAGGGATCTATTTACGTTTTCTGTAGATTTAATCATTAAACACAGTAATAAAATGGGGATGCATAAAAATAAATTTGACATTGTCCAAAGATAATGAATATATCTTTATATAACTGACTTACAGGAGGGTTTTTGGATAATAGATATAATTTCATAAAATTAAGATTAAAAATTATATTCTACTTGGCTTTTTAAATGTTAGAAGACCTTTTTATTCCCTCTCTATATTGACATAGCCAAAGAAAATAATTACGACTTCTGTGAATGCATTAATAAAATCTATTTTCAAAGAAATCATTTAATGGATACAATGTACATTATTTCAGTGATGAATACACTAAAAGTCCTGATTTCACCACTACACAATATATCCATGTGACAAAATTACACTTGTACCCCATAAATTTATACAAATTAAAATAAATAAATAAATAAAATATCTATCTTCATAGCTAGCCTCAGTTACAAAAATACATTCTAATAATAAAGATTGACAATTTTTCATTAGCAATTCAATATAGATGCTTTGCTTATTAGAAAAACACAAACTTAGATATTAAAAATACGCGTATTATTCTATCTCAATCAATTTAGGATTACAGAATTCTACTTTTAAAAAAAGAAAAAGAAAGGCAATCTTTTGGACAAATGGAAATCTCTCATTTACTATGAAACTGAGAAAAGACTCAAAAATCCTGTAGATCAGAGATTTAATTTTATTCATGAGAATTTTTTCTAGCTATTAGCACTGAGAATCCACGTCTGTTGGATCATAAGTTTAATGCTCTTCACAGTTGCTCTGGAGTACACAGAAACTTAACTTGAATATAAAGAAAACCTTTCCAAAAAATGTTTTACATATATTTAGGAAATGTATTTTCAAATGATATTCAGTAGTTTCATAAGAAACAAATGAAAAGAAAATTTATGTTTACACCATTCTAAAAAAAGATATGCAAATACAGTTATGTGCAGCATAAGATGTTTTGGTCAACCGTGGACCACATATATTATAATGGTCCCCTATGATTTTAATACCATATTCTTACTGTACCTTTTCTATATTTAGATTTGCAAATACTTACCATTTGTCACAATGACCTACAGTATTTAGTACAATTACATGCATACAGGTTTGTAGCCTGGGAGCAATAAGCTATACCATATAGCCTAAGTGTAATAGTAAGCTATACCATGCAGGTTTGTGTAAGTACACTCTGTGATGTTCATACTACGATGAAATTACATAATGATGCATTTCTCAGAATGTATCCCCATCATTAAGCATGGACTGTGACAGATACTTAATTTTTCCTGATCTCTGAATAGAAAAACGTGTACTCTGACATCTATGAGTATTTCTGGCATACCCATTCTCATTTGCATACTACTTTATAATGTAGAATAATTGTTTAAAAACCATTCTTTCTTGTTTTAGTGTGTTTTGAAACAGTATTTCTGAGTCTCAGATGTAAAATACCATAAGAAAAATTAGGGGAAGTGGACCTGTCATTGTAAGTAACACCTAGATTCATGCACCCCTAAAAATCAGGGTTGTGGCCAGGCTAGAGGCAAAAGTAAGTGGAGACTAGAGGTCAAAGTAGGGAAAAGAAGGAATGGAGAGGCAAGAAATCCCATAGAACCTACCAAAAAGAGAATAAAATGGCTTATGACCCCCATTTCTCAACTTCCTCCTTCCCTCCTTTCCCACATCACAGCAGCATACAACTATAGATATTCAATCAGGCAAAAATTTAAGTGATTTATAGCATCCTCTGCATGGCAGTCTATCAGATGGATGCACCACAATGTATATATTTAAATTATTTTCAGCCAGGCACTGCTCATACCTGTAATCCTAGCACTTTGGAAGGCTGAGGCAGTGGATTGCTTGAGGCCAGTAGTTTGAGACTAGCCTGAGCAAAAGCGAGAAAGAGAACTCCTCTCTACAAAAAAAGAGAAAAAAAATAGCTGGATATGGGCACAAGCCTGTAGTCCCAGCTACTTGGGAGGCTGAGGCAGGAGGATCACTTGAGCCTAGAAGTTTGAGGTTGCAGTGAGCTATGATGACTCCATTGCACTCTAGCCTGGATGACAGAGTGGGACCCTGTCTCAAAAAAAAAAAAAAAATTATTTCCTACTGTTTGGTGTTTATGTTTTACACAAATCTTTGAATAGATCCCTGAGTATTTCTATAGGATTAATTGAGGTAAACTGAATAAATTAGCAAGAATAAAAATTTTAAGATTTTTAAGCCAAATTACTTGTCAGGAAGATTGTACTAATATTTCTACTAGTAGCACATAAACTACACATTGCTTGAACTCTTGCCAACTTTGGCTGTCAAAATAAAATACATGTATATTTTCTAATTTTAGAAATACAACTGACTTTCATTTCCAAAAAGAAAATAGCTTATTATTTTCCCTGACTCTAAAAATTTACATATGCTTCTGTCAACGAAAATTAAACAATCAAAATATTACAAAGAAAAACATGATCCTCCAAATCTGTCAATCTGGAGATAATTATGATTAACATTTTAGTTAATATCCTTCAACACTTTTCCTGTTTACTTGTCTTTCTATGCCAATATTCATATACAAAAATTCTATAAATATGATCATACTATAATGCTATTCTATAACAAAATTTTTCTCTCCACAGTGGAGCATATATATTTTCTCTTGCCACTCAAAATACATATACACACAGTATTTTAATGAATGTAAAATAATCTCTACTTTTCATATTTCCACACTTAATCTGTAATCTATTATGGAAAATCTAAGTTAGGTTATTTTCAATCTTTCTCTATTATAAACATTGCTCTGATGAATAGCTTTGTGCTTATGTTTTTACATACATTTTTCATACTTGTGCAATTAATTCCTTAAGAAAATATATTTAAGTGAGGTTCCTGAGTCTAACAGCATATACATTTTCATTATTCTCCAAACAACATGAACAAATCCTTTCCTTAGCCCATTTGATTTAGAGAAGTGCAAAATTGACTAATGAGATTGGTAGATATCAACAAATTTGATTTGATTTTTTTAATATTGGATAATCAAACATTTAGAAAATCTGAATATATCCACAAACCAATAATTTCCAAGTAACCAATGCATGATGTTATATAATCCAACAAGGATGAATGACCCATTTACCATGTAAAAAAAGGCCAATAGATTTAAAAGAATAGATTTAAAAGGAATAGTTTAAGAAGTTCATCAGTATGGCTTCAGATACCACATTGCAACTAACCTTTAAGAAACTATCACTTATCAACTTTCGGTGTAATATCAAAGAAGAACATCCACAATTACATGAAGGGACTATTAAATTTCTTATCCTTTTTCTAACTATATATCTGTGTAGGAACAGATTTTCTTATCTATACTTCAACCAAACAACAGACTACGACCAACTGAAGGCTGAAGTAGACAGGAGAATCCAGCTGTCTTCTATAATAGCCAGACGTTAAAGATACTTGCAAAATTGTAAAATAATGTCATTCTTTCTCTAAAAATTTTATTTTGAAAGATATAATTATTTTTCATAAAAATAAACAGGTGTCTATGTCAATAGGTAATGAGTTTATTATTGTTATTTAAAACAAGTTAATATATATATATTTTAATTGCTTAGTTTTAATTTATAATATGATAAATATCAAGAGATCAAATCCACATAAATGAAAGTCTTTAGGGCCATACAAAATTTTTACGAGTATGAAAAGGTCCTGAGACTTTGAGACATCTGATATAATCAATAGAAAGTCACTCAAAAAAGATCACACTCCTTAAAAATCTGATAAACCTCAAAGAGTCTGATAGGTAAAACACAGCACTGCATTTGAGGGATTCCCAGGAATCTCTTTCGTCCATTTTTAAGTCTTGGACAATTTTTTCCTGACAGTATTTACTACGTAATGAGGCCACATTTTATTATTTAAATTCAGTACTTGAGAGAAGATTTAAAATGTGTATTGGAACTCAGTCTTTAAAAAAAATAATAAACAGAATCATGCCTGCTTTAAATTATAGATTTAGTTTATGAGACTGCATAGGCAGGATGAGAATTCTAATATAAATTTTTGTAACAATAAACTACAGAAGCACAAAGAAACAACAAACACAATAAACTTTTTTCTTTAAAAATTTGAAGTCCTAAGTACAAAAGCAGTAGGTTATCAATTATGATGTTCTCATAGTAAGGCATGAACAAGAATTATAAGGAAAGCCAGTGAAGGAACAAAATATATCTACGATAGACTTTTTGAAGGAAATAATCAAGAAAAAGAGAAGAAAGAAAACAATTCCCTTTCTCCCTTGACAAATGAAGGACATCTGGTCAATTTAATGAAGCATATGGATACTAAACATTAGCTGAGCGTTCCTTCTGTTGTTCTTACAGAAACTCTAGAACTCAAGAGACTACAGTTTCTTATTTTAAAACAAACAGGAAAAGAGAAAATTATTTGTACTGTAAATTCCAGAGTAGGTTAAAGGTCCAAATCTGACTTTCAGGGAAAGTCTACCATATTATATATGCCTGGGGTTTATATTTCATGACAGGCTGGTAGCCTAAGTTATTAGGGTATGAATCCCTAACAGGCACAAATATTACAGCATCTGAAAACAAAGGGGTTTAATGCGTATTACTGAAGGACAACAAGTATTCTGTGGAGTAAATAACAAGAGATGAAGAATACAATAGAGCAAGCTAAGGAGTCAGCCATTTAAATCTGAAAATTAAACCTGAAGTCGAGCAATCAATCTGTGATAGGATTTATAGTCAAATGAAGGCTGTATACAGTCAAAGCAATGGAAAAACTAATTATTCGATACACAGTTTAGGAAAAGCTTTAAAAGTTACTGAATAATTAAGGTATGTCCATCCTTCCTACAAGTAGCAACGCTCTGAAAAGACACATCTGGAGAATCAATAGAGACCCTGGGGATGTTTAGAATTCTTTCAGTTCCTCTTCACTAGTGAGCCAAAAAGGTGCCTCAGGAGAAATAGTTCAAAACATGGAAATAACTAAAAATGTCATTTAATTCAAGAAAGCCATCTCTGTCTTATTTACTAAATGACCCTGCCTTTTAAAAAATCTCTTTCATTGCATTTATTACAGACACATCGCATTATAAGCGGTGGTCTAATATGAAATTGTCACAGCTGAGATGGCCAGCTAGCATAGGTAAACAAAGCTCTGCCTGAGGATAACCAAAGCAAACACCAAAAGCAGGTTCGTCAGATGAATGAAAAAAATTTCAGTTCAGTAGGTGTTTCTCTCAGGTGCTAACTTAAATGGAGAGTCTCTCTCTCTCTCTCCCTCCTCCCTTTCTTCTCCACTTTTTTCCTCCTCTCTCTCCTCCCCTGCCCTCCTCTACCTTCCTTTTTCCTCCCTTTTCCTCTTTCTTTCCCACCCACTTCTCTTTCCTCTAGTCTATGTATGTTGATAAAGAACATGAGAAAGGGCGTATTGTTCCCATGTTCAGTCCTCTCTCGCTCCCACTGATATAGAGCCCGCACAAAGAGAGTTATAAATCAAGAGATTGGCAGTCTCTGCCTTACTTGTGTGACCTGTTTTAAAATGTGAGCATAGGGAGAAAAATTCCATTTCTATGAAAGAGTTCAGCCTTAGAATAATTCTAAGGAACACACACAAATACAAACACACACACTCTTTTGGGGAACAAAATTTGAATGTAGTCAATTTAATTGCTAAATCAGGAAACATATCCTTATGAATGAAAATTATAGTTTCAGAAAAAACATTTTTTTCTAAACGTATATACTTTATAAACTTTGGTATTTTTCATGCAACCTTAATTGGCAGACAGACATTCCTTTGGAAATTGACAATTGCTCTGAGCAGAATATCAACTCTTCTATCTTTCTCTCCCCTAACTTCTTCCTCACCACTATCTCTTAAGAAACCATTTAAGTTATCAAATTCATAACTAATTGAGCATGTGTCTTTATCTCTCGATTCCAGTTAGAAGAGTAAGTGCTAATTAGAAAAATATACATATGAAAATATTTATTTGGGTTTGACTAAATCGGAGACCCAAGCTAAGCTAGTTGGTATTCAAAGGGACTGTCCACACCACATCTGCCTTGCTAGCATGGGGCTTTCACAGCAGAGCCTACCACCTAATGGCTCTACCTCCGTGAGTGGAGTCCCAGGGTGCACCCAGGTCCTGCTATCAATGCTGCAATCCTAAGCCTTAGGACCCTCAGGGCTATTGCCAGGCCAAGTCTCAGGTTGAAGCATAGAGACAAATCACCTCCCTAGACTTGAATCTCCACACTTTAAAATGAGGCTCATCCTTTCATTTAACCCACTTTGTGACGCAATTGTCAGAAAAAAAAAATAAGTTTATTAATATTCCAAGTTCTTTAGAGAAAAGTATATGGGTAGAGATTATATTAATAATTGCTTCTAAGTACTTGTTCCTTATATACTAAGGAACCTATATATGTCAAAGTTTTTTCTCAAAGTAAATTTTAAAATGCTTGGAAAACTGAAATCTGGTGGTATGGAGGTTAACAGACCTGGAGCTTTGCTACTAAATATATTATGGGTTTCACCAGGCATTTTTAAGCTTTATTTTCCTGACTATAAAAATTTAATCATAATGTTTTTCACTCCACCTTTTATGGAGAATTTGTTAGGATTAAGTTTTGTTAGTATGTAAAAACACTTTAAGCAATCTAAGCAAATAACTATCATATAAAATATAATAACTGTCTAACTGACAATGCAGACCAAGTTCTTATGCATAATTTTTGTAAAGTTGGTAGAATTTTTGCACCATTAAATTGATGCACTGGTCCATGGTTCCATCTATGAAATCATTTCTCTTTTATCAAGACAGGGTGTTATTAATGATCTGATCAGTTAAGGGTTCTTGAGTTTTGAGATAGATTCTAATGCTGACTCTTTAAGGAAAACATATATCTCTTTTCTTTTTTTTTTCCAAATTTTCATCTAAGAAAATAAAGACTTAAATGTGCACTCCTCATAATTAGTGTTGTGTAAATTAATATTTTGAAGTTAGTTAAGACTGAAATACAATATTTATTAGATCACAGTAGAGGCTGGCTTATTTTACACAAAAAGTAAATTATTTGATAAATAAGTATCCATATCCCTAGTGTTGACAAAAAAAGTAATCAAAAAGGATTCATTGTTGAAAGGAGATAATTTTAAGATTCTGATGTTAGAAAAGCATCCTTTTAGTGCATGAGGGAGTTCGAACTTTTTATTCGGCTGTTCATGAGGAGGGAGTTTCATTTTAATGTTGGTAATGAATATATGGAGTTTAATAGTAAGATAATAATGCTGATTAAAGTCCCTCCTAAATGCATTTTATGTGCCACCATTTCACCTTCCAACTTCTGGTCATTAATAAGTTTAGTGAGAAAATTTTCACATAAGTTAATACATCTGTCTTCAGAATAATGGAAACAGGGAAACCACCACCCCATGCCTCAAAAGTGTAATGTAGAGCCTAACATGATTGAAGATGATCAATCACCAGCATTGGCTTTTAAATCTCCAAAGGTAATTAAATTTTGCTATAAGAAAGAGTAAGCAAAGAAGGTAGTAGAGAATATAAAATATTAAAACAAACAGTTATTGAGGTATAACTGAAAAATAATAGTTTTCATGTAATTAGAGTGTACACATTGATAAGTTTTGGCATTTCTATTCACCGTGAAGCTACTCACCAAAACAACAAATATTTCCATCGCCCCCAAATGTCTTCTTGCCTTTTGTAGCCCCTTCCTGCTGCCCCTACCTGCTATCTCTCACCAGGCAAGCACTGATTTACTTTCTGTTACTGTAGATTAATTTGCAATTTATAGAATGTTATATAAACACAATAATAGAGTATACACTGTTTTATTGCCTGCATTTGTCACTCAAAATCATGATTTTGAGATTCATGCATGTTACTGAGTGTGTTAATAGTTTGCTGATTTTTTAATGCTGAGTAGTATTCCATTGTACAGATATGCCACAATTTATTCATTCCTGTGTCAGACATTTCGGTTGTTTCCAGTTTGTGGCTATTACAAATAAAGGTGCTATGAACATTTCATGTGCGAGTCTTCATGTGAACACATATTTCGTTTTGGTTTGGCAAATACGTAAGAGTGAAATGGCTGAGTTACATGGCAGATGGATGTCTAACATCATAAAAACTTTCAAACTTTTCCAAAGTGGTTTATCATTTTGCATTCTTACCAGAAGGATATTAAAGTTGCAATGACTCCAAAACTATTTAATGTGGTCAACTATTTTTATTATTTTCAGACAATCTGATTTAGCAACAGCTAAAAATCTCTGTTCAACATTTCCAGACATCTGGCTCTTGCTTTCTGATAAGTTTCTCAGGTCTCTCCAGTACATATGCAGTTTGGTGGCAGTTTATATGACAATTTGGGGGTTTCCTACTTTTGGAGAATTCTTTTCAGAATCTCCTCTGAAAAGGACCTCAGAATCTCCTCAACTCCCAACCACTCTGAAACCTCAAGCTGTATCCTCTAACACCACATGCTAAGAACACTATGGCTTTCTGCCTGTATTCCACCCACCCACGGCACAGACTAACCCTCAAGCAAAAATGAACATGGATCTCAGCCATTTTCATGGATTGAAGTCCCACCAGATTCTGCCTGCTTTGGTTGTCCTCCATTACCTGCTAATAAGTAAATGATCATAAACAAAAAATCTTTTATTTTACCAGATGCCCCCTACACCTTTAGTTAGCGTCTTTCTTTTCCCTTCCAAGTTTGTTCAAATATGTTTTACACACAGTGGATTTCTTTTCACCATGCATTACATTCTTTATCTACTATAGAATAGCTTGATGTTGTACCATTTTATTAAAAATGTTCATATAAAAATCACTAACAAATAATTCCTCACTAGGTTTAAAAGCCTGTCCACTCTAAGGTACATATGAAATTGTTGACCTTTCTTGTCTTTTACTAGGTGGATCAACCCCAAATATTGAACTTCAACTTTCTGTTTTAATTTTTTAATTTTAATAATGCAAAATATTTTTGATGTTATTCTTTCTAAAATATGGTTCTTCTTACAGCTATATAAGATTTAAAGTTTTACATTGAGATATTCATACTTAAACCTGTCAGATAAGTCACAGGCATTCATCTGCACATTAAAAGTAGAGTTTTAGTAAAACTTTTATGGGTACACACACAAAAAAGATTAGGTTCTAAAAGTGTAAAGATAACATTTTCTATGTATTTCTTCAAATTATAGCTCAACTTCACCTTAAAAAATTATTTCTACTAAATTTCCTGATATTTAAAGAAATGCTATGAGAAAAAAAAGAAAAGAAAGAAAAGAAAACAAGAAAGTTCTAGCTACAAGACCATACCTGGGGAGCTGCTCTGAATCTGGCTTCCTCTCTGGAAAAGTAACCCTTATTCCAATTAGATCTTGGAATTTACAGTGTTTTTATAAGGCAACGTGGTCAAGTTGGCTCAAATGAAAGCTGTAGCCAAATTTATAGGAAAGTATGTCACACAGGCTTTCCAAGTGCGAATCAGAAGACATAACATGAAGTTGAGCTACACGTGGGCAAAAAATTTCTTCCAGGACTCAGGAAACAGATGTGCTGTTTCGTGGGCAGTTGGGAAAGAAATAGCTCAGGAATCCTTAATATTAATATGAACAATCACCCAATGCCTTCTCGACACCTGGAAGAAGTCCAGACATGTGTCCATGCCTTAGCATGATCACATATTTTACTGCTTTATTTAGTTACCAAGGCACTGAAATTGATAAAGACTCACATCTCAGATGTAATTTTTTAGTATTATGAAATACTAAAATCACATTTCCTGCTCCTTTAATTTTCAGTGATTTCTGGGTTTATCAAAAAGAAGTTGAAAACCGAAGACATTTACGTAGTTTAAATCCCAATAAAAATCCCTGAAATGTTCACAACTCAACACATATTTATTGACCACCCGTTATGTGCAAGGCACTGTGCTCAGGACTGAAAAAAGACAGACATACAAAAAAATTAAACGTAATACAATAGAGGCAAATACCAACCATGGTGACAAGAGCGAAGGAAAAGATTAACTCTTCTTGAAGGTATCATGGAGGAAAGGACATTTGAGGTTGAAGGATGAGTAGGAGTTTGCTCACGCACGAAGGCAGAGAGGGCACTCACTGTATTCAGAGAAGACAGCAGTAACCAGGTGATGAGAAGTGGGGAAATGTTGTCCACAGTGAAACTACGGCAAGGTCACCAGGAGCTATATCAGGTAGAATTACCTGTAGCAGACTGAGGAAAGGACAGAGTCACGTTGGAATTTTGGATTTATTATTCAGGCTGTTTTTTGAGAATGGCTTTGAAGAAAACAATGCTAGAGGTAGAGATACTTGTTAGGGATCATAATATTCTGGATAAAATGTGCAAGAATCTAAACTAGGATATGGAATTCCCCAAAGGAGTTTCCTCTTGGAAGGAAGAGAGGGAGAGAGATTGAGAAAAAAGGAGAGAGAAAGGCATCAAGCCCTATCCTCTCATTCCTCAGATGAGGAAACTGAGGTCCTAAGAAATAAAAGTGCCTCCTTATGCACTTTACTAAAGTAACGTGTCAGAGTCAGCCAGGCCAGAGCAATTTCCATCTTATATGGGAGAGGGGAGTTTGACTTACAGCATTAAAGAGAAACTTAAAAAAATAATAACATCTGCAGGAATTTTACTGTCTTTGCTGATTTATTTAAAATAGTAATTTTAACCTCAAGAAAAGCATGTGTTACTGATCGGAATGTAATGTTACTGGCAATGTCTTTGTACACATTTTCCAAGACTTCATAGAGTTGGCTTAAACCTTTCTTTCCTTAGAACAAAGCTCATGTTTGCTGAAATTATGTTGTACTACAATATGAGATTCCTCTTCTCATATGTCTATGTGTCTACATATGTCTCGATTATTATCAAACTTTTCAAGTTTATAATTAAATTTGTGGTTTCTATGCCACCTCCAAAACTTTCCAAAAGATAAGACACTACAGATAGCCTATATAAGGTAATATATTTTTAGTAAGAGTAAGTATTTATTCACATTTTGCAGAACACACCATTTATGTTAAAGAAGAACCAAGTGGGGATATATTTCCTCATGCTTTACTCGTTTAAATACCAAGCCTGTTTGAGTTAAACATCTTGAGTAAAACAAAGTTAACTGTTAAACACAAACATGTCATAATTTTTTAAAACCATACCATGGAAAGCATATGGAATTGAATCAAAAAAGTTAAGCTGACTCTTCGTAACTCTTATCAATTATGAAATTGATGCAGAGTTGTTGTTAATATCATCATAATGTCCAGGCATCTATATCCGTTCATGCCAACACCATTATTCCAGTCTCCTGGACTAAAAGTTTTGACATCATTTTTCATTCTGTCCTGTTTTTTTTCCCATTATGAGTAATTTACTAGCAGTCCATTTGCAACCTCTTCTATAAATCAGCTTCCATCCTCCTAATAGTAATTAATCTCTCCCTCATTTATATGCTCTTAATTCTTTCTTTTATTATATCACTTAAACTATAACATGTATTATAGCTTTAAAAATATGTGTCTGCTCCACTGAGAGGAGAGACCATATTTTTTTAATTTTTAATCCCCACAATGCCTGTTTCTCCACTTCCGCGAGTATAACTACCAAGCACAGTGTTTGACATGCAATAGGCACATATGAGGCAAACAGAACATGTTTTTCAGACTCTAAAGATTTTAACTGAATATCATCACCAGATCTTCATAAAGCATCACTTTCAACATGACTTTGTACAAGTTCCCCACTTGTACAAAATTACAGTGTTCCATTAAGTATAAACTCCTTTGCCATCTTTTTAATATTTTGGAAAATATTTCTCCACTCAACATATCTAATGTGTTTATTACCAATTCGTAAAACAAATCCTGCATTCCAGGAATGCTGAAATCCCAAATGATTTTTATTTCCATCCTTCAACGATCCCTGTTCTAGGTTTTGTCCAAATTTGGATGCCCTCTTCTGTTCATTCCCAAATCTTACCCACAATTCTGGGTCCAGCTTTGGCCCTACCTGGTCTATGATACCTTAAGAGATCAGTTTAATCACTTCAGTGATTACTTCTTTTTCTAGACTCAGTTCCTTTATTTGTAAGATGTAACACAATTAAAATTAAATAAGACCATAGATACATAATACCAGGAAAACAGTAGGCAGTCGATTAATGAGCTGCATGAAAATGCAAGAATTGCTACATTAAAGCAATCACAATAAGCATTACTGATAACTATGAATTTAAGTTCCTTGTAAGATAGAACTGCTGAAAAAATTATTATCAACAAATTACATGCTAATTATGGTTATCTACTATTTTGAAATTTCCTACAACAATAACAATTATGTTACTGCCCAAGAAAGAAAAGATTCCAACATGTATTGAGACAACATCATGCTAGCCACTATTCAGAGATCATCTACATATTCTTTTTCTTGTGATAATACTCTGCTATTTAAGAGGCAGTTCTAGTTTGCTAGAAGTCTTTAATCCAACTAAAGAGCCAAAGATCCAAGCTAAGGGTATGATTCAGCCTGCTAGTTCCATAATAATGCTGCATAACAAACCACTTTAAAACCCAGTGACTTATGACAAGCATTTATTCTCTCACAAGTCTTCTGGTCAATTGTGGTTCTTCCAATCAAGGATGTGCTCGGCTGGGCTGCTTGGTTCCAGGTCGTAGATTTGTTACACGCATCTCATTCTAGAACCTTGGCTGAAATGGTATGTTCTTCTCATGATGCAAACCCAAAGCACCTAAGGCTAGCCAAATCTAGCAAACACACTTAAGGCATCTATTTGTGTCCACTAACAGGTGTCCACTAACATTCCATTAGCCAGAGCATGTCTGACAGTCAAACCCAACATCAATGGGAAGTAGATATTTGATAAAGAATAAATCAGACTATCACTTAAAGCTAAAACTTTAGTGGATTCCTAGACACTGGGGCTGGGTAGGTAGAGTGGTTGTCCATTAAAAATATAAGTATAAGGAAAGAGAAGATGAAAGGAGATAATTTCCAAAAGAATGCTGAAAGTGAAGATTAGAGAAAACAAATCCGGCATCAGGACAGAATGCAGTAGAGCCATTGTAGTTAAGAGTGTAATTTTTGAAATTGGAAAAATTCAGATTTTAATTATAATTCTGACATATACTCTCTGAATGGTCTTAGGCATGCAAATTACTTTATCTCTTACATTTTTTTCCTCACATGTAATTAGAAATTAGTAATATCCACTTCATTAGATGACTATAATATGAAATGGTATCATATGTATATAGATCATTAAACACAGATTATGGAATATATATAATCAACATTGGTAGCTACTTTTATTTTATTGGAAATATTTTCCTATAAATTATGCAACATCCTTACCTTCTGGAAACAGCACTCTCCTAAAACTATTTCAAATAGGAGGGTTGCTAATTATAGTACCCAGGCCCCTGGCCACATTGATTGATCCAATGGACACTTGACCTAGGCAAAGCCAGCTGCAGCAGTATAGATTCTGGTTTATTTTGTTACTAACCCTACAAATTTCCCAGAAGATTAGGGCAGGCTCCACCTTTAAGTGAGGAAGAGTAAGGACATCTTACAATGACAGAAAGTAGGGGCCCAATATTGTAGAATGGGAACCAGATATGACAGTGGGCAGAAGTGGATCTGAATGATTCAGGGGTGGATTGTTATGGAAACATCTTATAACCCATCTTTCTTCAATCCTGTCTGCTTCATGGACCTTCAGCCACTCATTCTACTTCAGCTTCTGCTGCAGGTGAACAAGTTTTTGACCAAAGGTCTGAAAAGTACTTGCATGTCTGGACTTGCTTTCTTGTAGCCTTGCCATTGCCATGGAAAAGTGAGCCCCGGTGAGCCCACTTGTCCCAGGAGGAGGATGAGAGACACTTAGAGTAGAGCCAATCTGCTCCAGCTGAGGCCAGCCCAGTTCTGGTGGTCCCAGACGACCCTCAGATCTCAGAGTCAGCCGAGCCACTCAGCTGAGCATGGCCTGGATCAACAATTGACCAATACAATTGATCTGTGACAATAAATGATTGTTGTTATAAGCTTACTATCCCACCTAGGCTATATGGTACAGCCTATTGCTCCTAGGCTACAAACCAGTACAGCATATTACTGTACTGAATACTATAGGCAATTGTAACACAATGGTAAGCATTTGTGTATCTAAATATACTAAAACATAGAAAAGATACAGTAAAAATGTGGTATTATAATCTTCTGGGACCACCCTTATATATGTGCAGTTCTTCCATCTGTTGAATGAAATGTTATTATGCAGTGCATGACTATGTTATATCAATGCACATTTCTTTGATTGAACTTATGCTGGGAATTAAATACTGTTTTTCAGCTCCAAATCCACTCTTCAATATCTTGCTTGGAGATGATGACTGGAGTTGGGACTCTGCAAACCATTTCCCTTTGGCCAGTTCTTTTCTTGTTAGATTCTGTGACCAGGGGAATTAGAGTGAGACTACAAAGAGGGAGGAGGGGGGAAAGACTTGCTCCTTCTTATTTGTCTGTTCCTGTGAGAATCTTCCCTGCAATTGTTCTTGTCCCTGGCAGCCACAGAGGCTCTAACAGCCATTGATTCCATCTCCTTTCCACACTCCCAGAATACTGCAGTCCCCCTCCGTGATACCAGCATCAACTGGGCAATGTCCTTTTCGCAGGAGTCTGAGTCTCAGTTGTGTAGAGTTTCTTATAAGTTATTCCTCCTGCTCTAAGGCAGTAGCTCTCACTGCAGTTACTATCTCCATAATTTCAA
>RJWJ010027921.1:0-21800 GCA_004363605.1 Indri indri
GTGGAAGTAAATTAGCTGGAAACCTCAAGTCACTGCTGCAGTCAACTGGAAAAAGGAGCAAATGCCAGTGCAGCCTGGCCCCAGAGCCTAACTCTGGCTGCTACCCACACAACTCAGAGCACATCAGTGCTCAGGCTGGCAGGCATATAGACACGCCCGCCCTCTGCAGATCTGCCTGTGGTGTAGAGTCCTGGCCACCAGCTTTCACACTTCTCAGATGCTCGAAATGTAACAGTGAAGAGCTCCGAGGGAATGCTTCCTAAAGGATTTGTGAGAGGTGTCTTCCCACACTCCTAACTTGGAATAAATACTATCAACCTATTGATTTCTTGAGAAAAAGCTTCAATCTTAGTTCCAAGTTTTCTGTGACTAATACTCCTCCTCCTAACACTTATGCTAATATCATTATTATATGTCATGAAAAACATTTCTAATTTTATTGTCAATTTTTGTTTTCTTAGGAAGAAGGAATAAAGAAAAAGTTGCTTGGCTTTTCAAGGTAGAAGGGATGGGATGAGGTTAAATAAATAAAGTAGAAAAGAGATTTTTATTTGTTGCAAATTAACAAGTAATAAACTGCAGTTGTGGGATAATAAACTTGTCCAACCTCCACTCCCAGTTCCCCATAAAAAGGAGAAGAAATAGAAAGGAAAAAAGGAAGGGAAGGAAAGAAGGGAGGAAGGAAAGGAAGAAAGAAAGGAAAGAAACAAAGAGAAAAGGAAAGAAAGTTAGTTCCTATTGTTTACAGCTAGAATTAAAATCACATCACCCCAGCACAGCAAAGCCTACTTTAAAACAGCTGCCTTTTTATAGGACACATACCTGAGTCTTGCTAAGAAGACAGAAATTCAGAAGAGTTTGAAACTTCCTTAGAACTTCCCAAAGTAGAGAAAAGAAAGAGGACAGATTTTCATCCTTTCTTTCTGTTAAAACCATGCCATCAGGAATACATTCTACGGTATTTTCCTTCAGGTAACTTCATTTTGTTGAATTTTTGGAAATGTCAGTTTTCACCCAGTTGATTTTCAAGGGAACAAAACAGACCCACACTTTCTTTACCTAACACTAGCCTGAAGAATCTACTGAATGCTATTGATTTTTCTCTCTCTGAGCACAAGCTCATTAACCTGAAACAGTAAGGAGATAAAGATATTTCACTGAGGCTATAACCAAGTGTCTGAAAACAAAAAGATCCCAAGACACAGCCCTCTCCCCGGGCTTCCCAATTTTTTTTTTTCTTTTCTTTTTTTCAAATTTAGCTGGAGAAACTATGACATTGCTTTTTTAACCCTAGATTTTCACATCAGTTAAAGAATTATTTAACTTCATCTTTCTACAGTGATGCTTAGCAAAATCAGGGCTCCTGTCTTTCCACCACCTTCTGCAGTCCTGCCGGCTACGGAGAGGAAAACCTTAGCTCCAGGCGGCTGGGCTGCCGCACCAGCGAGCTCCGCTGCCTGCTCTAAGCTAACAGCTGACTGAGGAGCTATCTTGGATATATGGAAATGAAGTCTTCCTCCAACCCCCGCCCCCCAGGGACTTCCTCCGAAAAGGAAAAAGCGATCAGGAAGAAATTAGACAACACAGACATCAGAAGCAGCTCACTAGACAAGTGTCTCCAAGAATCGCTCTGAGTGGGGCTGCATTTCTTTCATCTTCTCAATTCAGGAGAATGAGAAATGTCACCCTACTCTTAAAAAAAGAAAAAAATTAAGTAACAGCTATTTCACCCAAGAAACCGATATAACATTTTTTTGGTGTGGTCTTGACTTTTATTATTTGAGATCTCTGATGAGATCAGATGGTCTGTACCCTTTCATTCAAGGCAACGGACGTCTTCAAACTGTTTTTTAATTTGATTTATCCTTTGAAACAGAAAGTGCATTACATTTAACTGGTCTTGCAAAGGGGGTTTTCTTCTCTTTACAAACCGAATTCCTTATATAAATTAATAAAGGTTAAAGATGCTAATATATCACCATTATTAGCTTTAAAAAGAAAAACAATTTACATATTCTATAGTATTCTTATGATACAAAACACTTCAAATTCAATTACAGCAACTAAACGGATTTTTATGTTTCTGACCCAGAGCGGTTGGAACAATTCCCACCATCTACTTTAACACGCATTTTTATCAGAAAGGAGTTAAATTAAATACAAGCTATTGTAGCCCCTCCCTCCCCAATACTTTCTTTAAATCACTAATAAATAGCAACAAACGACTGTGCAATTTCAGAAAGGATCGGAGAGGCAGGTGTGAGGCCCGCCCTGGTTCCCAAGTCTTCTGCTTCGAGTCCTGGGGGCGGGAGCCCGGCGCAGGGGGGCACAGGGCAGAGGGCACCGAGGAGAAAGCGGGACAGGGAGCTTCGCCAAATCCCAGCGGGGACGAGCAGTGAGAGGAGGGGGCGGGGGACGGTGATAACGTCCTATTCTATGCTTCTCAAATTCAGTTGAAAATAAAAGGGGAAGGTGTGGTTTGAACAGCTCTGCAGAGGGGAGTAGAAGGAAGAAGGTCCATCTTTTTATACGAAATTCAAAAAAGCATTTTACATTTTAAATATTCACAATAAAGTAACCTCTAGTCAGTGTAACTCACGATTTATTTACAAAGAGCCTTCAACAGGTTACGTTAGTCGGCACAGCAGTTGCGCGGGGGGGAGAAACGTCCCTCCTCCCGTCTGCTCCGAGGTCCCCGCGCCCTGGGTGCGGACCCTGCCGAAGCACCTCCCGGCGCCCCCTCCCCGGCCGCCTGCGGGGCAAAAGCGGGGCGAGGTGGGAGGTGGGGGCAAGGGGACCCCGGCGGGCGCGGGGCGGCTGCCCGCCGATGGGGACCGGGTCTGGGGGCCCCCCCCGCCCCCCCGCTTGGGGCTGCGGTTGCAGTTGCGTTATTTATGCGGTGCATTGTGTGGTCCATTTTTGCCTTCTTATCCGCCCCCAAGTCCCTCTCCCTCGCCCCCTCCCCACAACCGCACGGTTAAAAAAATAGAAATGTACATCTCAGAAAATAGCAAAGGGGCCCGCGGGCGGGCAGGTGCCGGGGCGCTCAGGACGAGCTCTCGGCCTCCGCCGCGTGCAGCAGGAGGCCGCCGCCGCCGCCGCCGGACTTGTGCTTCTTCAGCAGCTGCGTGATTTTCTCGTCGTCCGAGTTGGGGTCCAGAGGCTTGTTGTAGTCGTCGTCCTCCTCCTCGTTCTCCGAGGCCCCCTTGAGCCGCTCGGTCTCGGAGTCCTGCTTCTTCTTGGCCGTGGCCATCTCGGCCGCGTGCTTCTTCCTCCACTTGGTCCGGCGGTTCTGGAACCAGACCTGGGGGCCGAGAAGGGGGACAAGGGGGGAGACGAGGGCGGGAGGGATTGATCGCGGGCAGACCGAGGCCGTGAGGCCACTCGCACGTCTCGGTGGGGCGCCCGTGGGCCCCCGACGGCCCGCCGCCCTCCCTCGGAGACGCCCCTGGTCGCGGTCGCCAGTGTCAGCCTCCACCGCCCCAGGTTCCTCGAGTGACAGACACCAGCAAACTGACTGCCGTTGCCATGGCGATAGCAAGTAACACAAGAGTATTGAGGTTGTCCGGGAGGAATTTCTCAGAAGAGGAAAAACAAAACTTGGAAACTTAAAATGAGTTGCCCTAAAAAATGAGCTCGCTTTCCTACTTTCTAGTTGGAGGTGGAAAACTTTTTCCCCCTTCATAAAGTCACCCTACAGTGGCTGTGATTTTATGCCTTATGTACTTTCTTACGTTAAGGAATTTTAAGCAAACTGAAGTGTACTTGCTTTTCAGTGCGATTTGTGGGAAAAGGCACAGACAGTATTCGCCCCTATTACTTCCATTCTTTTCCCTTTTGGACGTTTGTATCACTTATCTCAGATCTGGATATACACAAACATGGTAGGTGAACAATCTCCTTCCCATTTATAATTACAATGTATGATGTAGAGGTTTTTTTTTTTATAAAAAATCTGCTAAAATACAAACATCAAATCAACCATAATAACCAACATAAATGAATGACAATACTTAATATCTCAGTCAAAATCATCACAGTAGTTTGGCTGGAGAGAGCTCTCTCTCTCTCTCTCTCTCTTCCTCCCTTTAATGTTTTTCATAAAACCAAAGTAAAGTGAAGGTTAGAATTATCATTGCTTATTTTTTAAAAGTGAAAAATTGCCAATTACGTTATTTTCCCATACTAGCATGCCTATTATTTTAATATTATCCCTGCCCAAGACATTCGCTTTATATACAAATATTTTTATGCCTATTCATGTTGTTTGACACTGTGTTTGATACACATATTTTAACCTAAACCATCAGCAATAAGCAACCAATTCCCAAAGATACTGAATTATCTTCTCTTTATGCTTCTCATCCATTATGTATTTTATCTACAGAATCCCAATTGTTAAGAAAGTGATTTTGATTTTCTTTATACAGCTATAATAATTCACTGTTAGCCATACAGACATATTTACAGTGACAAATGAAGACTTCCAGATTACCGTCGTAGGCTCTGTACCAACCCACTGCAAAAATAATTTTAACGGTGATGGTATTCTAATGGCCACGTACAAAATCACTCCTGAAATGTATTTTATGATGCTTGTCCAGGGGGAAATAGCCTCTCACCAGCAGACATGGTTAATGTTATTCCTACTTAATTTAAAGAGCAACAATATAACTAACGAAAACAGACTTATACCCCAAAGAAACAAATAAAACAAACTGAAAATGAGGGACAAAAGAGAATACTGGAAATACAGGAAACCCCCAGGTTGAATTTACCCAGCTGACTCAATCTCTTTATTTTTCAGGGGAAGATTTCTAAAATTTGATCCCCTGGAAATTTACTGTACAACTCAATTATAAGTAAAGTGACATTTTAATTATAAATTCTTGTCACGAACAGTGCAGTATCTTAAATCTGCTGATAAATTTATTTTAAACAGAATTCAATCCTAATACGGTAATAATCTTGTCAATTCATTTGGAAAATTACTATTCCAAAGTGATTGCATTCGGCCAAACTAAAAGCAGGTTCATCTTTGGTAAGTGGTTAGATCCTGTGGATTTATTTTAGAAAAAAAACTTGCAAGTTATAATACAGTAGCTCTATAATGATGATCTGCATTAGTAAATTATATAACTAGCGGAGCCTGAATTGATAAACAAAATATTGAATATCTCTACAAATAGAATATATAGAAGCTTTCTAACTGGCGTGATCTATTCTCCGTGCTGATATTTCGGCAATGCTTTTATTCTCTAATAATGGCGAGTTCCCCTAGCACATGCTGCTATCTAGATTAACCTAATTTCAAAGGCGGGGGCTTGATCCCTTTTGTTCATCAACAGTTTGCCCGCCTGCAAGACCCCAGCGCCTTTGTAACCCCCACGCCCCTTCACTGCTCTCAACTTCTCCCCAGGCTCCTGGGACCCGCTCCCCACCATCTATTTGTCGGTTTGTGGGGGGGGTCTGAGTCCGTGTGTGCACACGCCCCGCAAAGCTCCAGGCTTATCCCTCGAGGCTTGCGAGTTCCACTCACCTTGACCTGACTCTCCGTCATCCCCAGCGAATAGGCCAAGCGAGCCCTCTCGGGCCCCGCCAAGTATTTCGTTTGCTCGAAAGTCTTCTCCAGAGCGAAGATCTGCTGGCCGGAGAACGTGGGTCTCGTGTGTTTTCTCTTCCCGTCTTTGTCCAACAGAATGGATCCTTGATCTGCGAGAACCAATAAACAATGCGGGAAGGGGGGAACAGTCGGTTACAAGCAGCCAGCTCCACTGGGGGGACAAAAACAGAACTCGAGAAACAATGATTTGCGGGAAAAGAAAGCTGGGTCTGCGGCAGACACCAGAAGTGCAGTGGCGCTTCCAGCTCCACGGCGCGTGTCCCTGAGCCTTTTCGCGTCCACCTGTGTTTTCAGAAGCCGGGTGTGTTCGGAGCAGGAGTAAACACCTTCTGCTCAGCACCACGTCGAACAGCTGGGGAGCCTACTGCTGAAGTTTACCGGCGAATGGCGAGGCCCCATTCAATCAAGGAGTGCCGGAAAAGGCCACTCTCGCCTCCTAATGCAGTCGGTGCTCCCTCGGCCCCAGCGCGGTTGCAGGAGGATAACTAGGTCCCCCACCCTCGCCGCCCCCTTCTCTAACCTGTGTCCCGGCAACAAAGGGCTCCTTGTTTTTGCACACTAGGGAGCTAAATCGCCCCAAGTCTAACTCCGCTGCGGCCGAGGGGGGAGGGGAAGCGGGCGCAGCCTTTGTTGGCCGCCCCTATGCGGCCACCAGAACTGATACAATAGCGTGTCCCTGACACCCCACCGGCCCCCGCCGCCCTGCGGCCCCAGGCTTCCCAAGGGAGCCTCCTCTAGGCTCCCGCAACTTCCCGCAGTTACTGCGGCTTAGCCGCAAGAAAGGAGATTCAGAGACTTGGAAAAACTTCGGGGACTTAGTCAAAAGCAAAGAACTGAGCGAGAGAAAAAACCCCGGGCTGGGCCCTGAACCCCACCTGGAAGGCTGGGAGCCTCCGCGGCGCGGTGGCCTGCTACCCAGACCAGAGCGCTCTTGGGGCGACTCAGTGTGCCTCAAGCAAGGTCTTTTCAGGATGCTGCATTTTACTGGTCTGTGTCCCTGCACTTCGCTTCGCACCCCTTCCCGTCCTCCGCCCCCAGGCTCCTTCTTGTGTTAGAATGTTGGACTCCACGAAGCCGCTAAATGTTCCTGGACCCAATGTGTCCCGGCCCCCGGTTCGAGGCGGGTGGGAAAGCGCGGGCTCGGGCGGTGGGGCGCAGCCCAAAGCGCCTGGGCGCTCGCCCTCCTCTAGGGGCCGCAGGTCTGTCTTCAATGGGCGACAAGGACTAAGAGGTGAGGTGGGGACGCCTCGGGCGGAGACCTGCATGCAAATACACGCACTTCGCTGCGGGCGGTGGAGGGCTCGCCGAAGATAGGCAGCGGGTCAGGCCGGCAGAGTGGAGCCCTGGACCGCAGGCAGCCTCCAGGAAAGCTGGGGTGCAATAGCCTTTCCTCCCCTCCTCATTTCTCTAACCCGGGCCGGGCCTGTGGTCCGGCGGGGACGGTTCGGGTGCAGCCGGGCCTCAGAGGAGACCTACGTCCCCATGGCAGTGTGGTCCACACGGACACACGCACACCGGCTCAGCCGAGGCATGCCCAAGACTTAGGGAGAGGGAGGTGCTTGGATGCAGCCACGCAAGCTCCGGAACGCAAGAATCCCTCGATGGACGGCCCGGCCCAACCTAAATCGAGCGATTCCCGCGCTGCCAAACCACTGGGACGGGCTAGCGGGTGGCCCGCCTGGCACGCACACCAGGAGCCGTGACCCGAGAGCGGGAAGAGCAGGCGCAACGGGCAGGCGCCCGGGTCGCGGGCGAGCGTACTCACGGGGGGTGCAGGCCAGGCGCGCGTCCCTCCAGGGCGGGCTCTGCATCACTCCGGGCCAGAAGATGGGCGTCCGGCCCGGCAGCTCGGCCAGCGGCTTGGGGTACCGGCCCACAGCGGCCACGGCCGCGGCGCTGGGACTGAAGTAGAGCCCGGGCGGCGGCGGCGGCGGGCTCAGGCTGCTGAAGCGGGGCAGGCCGGCCAGCAGCCCCGCCGGGGACGAGGCGGCGGCCGCGGCCGCTGCAGCAGCGGCAGCGGCGGCAGAGGCGGAGGAGGCAGAGGCGGACGAGGAAGAGGAGGAGGAGGAACCGGAGGGCGAGGCGGAGGGCAGGGCGGCCCCTGCGGCCACGGGCATGGAGGGCCGGCTCAGGATGTCGTTGATGCCGTGCGGGGTGGCGGCCGACAGCTGTTGCGGGGGGCTGCCCAGGGACGAGAGCCCCCCCGCGGCCGGGGGCTTCAGGCCGCCTGGGTTGTGCGCACCCAGAGGCGGGGAGGGCGACGACGAGGACGACGACGAGGACGAGGAGGAGGGGGGCCCGGCAGGCAGAGGGGGGTAGGCGGCGGGGTACAGCGGGGTCTTCATCTCGGCCATGCTGTGCAGGGCGGCCAGGGGCGGGCTGCTGAGCAGGAACGCGCTCTGCCGGGTGCCCTCCATCGCCCCCACCGCTAGCATCCCACGGCCGGGCCGGCGCCCGCAGCCGCGCAGGAGTGCGCGGGCTGGAGCCCCGGCGGGGCCCGGAGCAGCCGGCAGCGCCGAGGGCGAGAGCAAGGAGTCGCCGGCGCACTAGGAGGCGACCTGCCACCTGAGCCGGGACCGCAGCCGCCGAGAGTCGCGCTCAGAGCCGCGCAGCAGGAATGTCCAAACCCGCACGCGGGAGGAGGCGGCCCGCAGAGCAGAGGGGCGTCCGCGGGGGTCCGGCTGGTCTCCCGCTCCGAGTCCTGGGTGGGATCCCGGCTCTTCCCTCGTCCTTACTCTTCCTCGCTGCTCAGAGCGCGCCACTTCTCATCCTCGCCCCCGGGAAATAAGCAAAACAACCCCGAGCCGGCCCGTGAGTTTCTGCAGCGAAGTTGAGAGTCACCGAGTGTCCGCTTGGCTGTCGGAGGGTGGGGCCGGCTCGCCGTCCTCGGGGAGGGTCAAAGCACGCGGGCTCGGCTCTCCCCACCCGGGCGCGTCCGCCTCTGCGCCGGGACAGGGCAGCGCCGCGGGTCCCCGCGGGCCCCCGGCTTGGCGCGCGACCTGCCCCCCTCCGGCCGCGGGGCGCCGGAGTTGCAGTATGGGAAAGGAAAAGGGGAGGAAAACACGGAAAGCGAAGGCTGAGAGTGGAAAGTCTGACGGCTCAGTTCCGGCTCCGCTCGTGCGTCCACTTCTGCGACCCGCCCACCCCCGCGCCCTCGGCTGCCGCTCACTGTCCGCCTTCGGGTCCGCTCGCCCCCATCCTCGCCGCAGCTCAGCAGGCTGCGCTCACCGAAGTGCCGTCCTCGGGCCGAACTGACCCTTCCGCGGCTCCTCCACTTTCTCTCCTCTCCTCGCTCCCCGCGGGCCTGACAGTCGGACGCAGCTCTCACAGGTAATAAAACATTCGCATCCTCCCTGCCCCTCTTCTGCGGGGGCCGGAGGGAGGGGGACGTGGGGGCCAAAATGAGAACTTTGAGGAACGTCACTCCGGGGCGGCCGGGAGGGGCGGGGCCAAGACGTGGGGCGCAGGCCGGGGGCGTGACCACCGCCTCCAATAGCGCGCAGCCTCGAGCCTCTTGTCGCTTCTGGGGCACGCCCACTCGGGAGCTCCACGTCCTCTGATTGGCTGAGGCGGGCGAGCCGTAAGTCCGCACCCGCCTAGTCCCCGCCTCCTCCCACCTCCTTCCTCCTGTGGGCGGGGCCCAGAAGGGGCGGGGCCTGGCGAGCGTCGCGGTTCCCCTGTGGGGCCAGTGGCGGCCACAATTAATTGTGTTAAATAAAATGAGAAGCGGGAGGGGGAAGCAGAGACGAAGAGGGTATTACTTTTTAAAGAGAAGAAGAATGAAAACCCGGCCCTTTTATGGAAAAGCAGTTCATGTTCTTCCCTTGCTGTCCCCCTCGGCCGTTCGCGTAATCCTGCCCCTCCCCCACCAGCTCGGCGCCTCACCTCGAGCCGAGCCTGGTCCCGGGTAAAGTGGAGCTGACGGAGCAGGCGGCGGTGCAGCCCGGACCTGGCTCCTTTTGAAGGGATTAATGAAAGGCCATCTGGGCTCTCCCAGAATTGTGTAAATTAATTTGTTGCTCCTTAAGCCTATAGATGTCCTTAATCCCCTTGTAGGCCGAAGGATGGTCATCCCTTCCATCTCTCCGCCTCCCACCTTCCTTCTCTGTTCTTTCTCCTTCACTTTTGTTTGCATGCCTTGGTACCCCCCAACCCCTTACGGGGTCGTCATCATTTATGGGTTGACTCAATGACTGGGAACGGAATCAGCTTAATGGGAATATTTATTTGTCACCTAATTGCTTAGCTATGAGAACAGTGAGGGTTTTTTTTTTTAACTTTTCTTCTCTCTGATTATTGTTGTTTATTTGTTTTGAGTTTACTTGGCGGAAGAATCACCAACATTCAGGCAGAGACTTCAGATACAGAAGTATCTGGGTACCCCTCTGGGGAAAAGCTTTTGAAAACCGTCTTCAGGACTCTGGCCCCTGCTATCAGTGCCAGGGTTGCTGCTGGAAGTGGACATGTCCTGGCTTCTGGGCTGTGGTAGCGGGATGTGTAGGGTTTAGAATTTGAACGGTGGGTTCCTTTCTCTCTCTCTCTCTCTCTCTCTCTCTCTCTCTCTCTCTCTCTCTCTCTCTCTCTCTCTCTCTCTCTCTCTTCCATCTCTGGCCGGTCTTTAAGTTCCTGGCAGTGTCGAACCGTGCTCAAGAGGAGGAAAACCTTGAGACAATTTGGAGAATTCGAGATGTTAAAGTAATATACCCTGGGGAGGTATTACAATTTGGTCACTACGGCAATTTGGACGAGATCATTAAGTCCAAATTTAACGCGCAGAAAACAGGGAAAAAAATGCAATAAATGGCTCAAAAAGGAAATTTGAGCGGCACCACCGATGGATGGAGTTTGTCTATTAGTGCCAAAGTGCTCATTTGGGTCCAAGCACAAAAAGACCCAAGGGCTTAATCTACTTGGATAATCTTCGTTTCCAAAGCACTAGTTTTTAAGGGGTGTCAGTTTGAGCCTGAGTTTGGGATTCACGGGGAGGGTTGTTTATCTTTTGGCACTTTTATTCTCTTCTGAGATAAAAGTAATGTTATTTGATCCTCCTTTTCCTTCTCCGCCTTCTTCATTGACTTTAAGACTGGATTAAATCCATCATTTCGTAGATTTTAGAATCTGACCTGGGGGAAGGTGAAGTCCTCCGTCAACCTGAATTATGCTAAGCAGTCGGCCAGGACGGTCGCCTCAGAAGAGAACCAATGTGGAGACCGCCTGCATTTTTTTTTCTTTTTCTTTTTTTCTTTTTTTTTTTGCGGGGATCCAGTGCTGGCGTCGAAACCCCAGCGCCTTTCCTCCTCTGCTGGGAGGTTTCGGGAGGATGGCGACGGGTGTGGTCCGGCCCTGGCTCTGAAACCGGGGCCCCTGCGCCTCTTGCTTCGTTGCAAACGAAACTTTTCCTCGCCTGGACACTCCATCCCGGCCGGGGCTCGCAACTTCCCTTCTAGACCCTGCGCCTGGCCCTCCAGCGACCTGCTCACAGCCTCCAGGACGTGCATTCTCAAGGACTAGGTAGGAATCCAGAGGAAAGGAGGCCAGTAATCCCCAGACTCCAATTTCGCAGAGCAACCCCCGCCTCTATCTCATGTAAATATTGGGACCCCCGGGAAAAGAGTTGAACATTTTCCTATTGTGAACTTAGTACCTGATATGGGGGCAGGAGTGTTAAAGGGAGACACACACAAATGAGAGAGGAGAGAGAGATTTTCAACTCAAGTTAACTGCCACAGGTAAACAGTTGCAAAAGTGGGCGTAAAGAAGTCTCCATCCTTCGCTTTTATGTATCACTCACATTCCAAAATTAAAACAGCAGCCTTGTTTTTAATTATGACAGTACAAATTCTGGGTCTATGTACCTTAATCCCTTGGGGGTGAACCCTGGGTGCCTGGATCCCGCACGGGGCAGCGTGTGTTCCAGATGCGCGCTGCGCGGCGCTGGGAGCAAGGCCGGTGCCTCCTGCCAGGTGCTGGTTGTCGTGGATCTGCTCGGTGTGTCTCCAGCTGGTAGCCGGGAGAACGAGGGAGCGTCCTCGGAGAGAGAGGGTCACCCCTGTCATCCGCCGGGAGAAATGGCTCTGCCCTGGGCTCTAACTGCGAGGTTAAAACCATTTTCGGGACCAAGTCCCGGACGAGCTGATGCGGATGCGGGAGGCCTGTTTCTGGTCGGGGCAGTCTTAGACACTGCGTTCAAATGCCGTTGAGACTTGCTTTCCCCTGGGGACGCCCCGCACCAGCAAGGCTTCCTGCGGACGACCTAATGAAGTCGGACTTTTTCAAGCACCCCCAAGAGTGGAACGTGTAACACATGGTCACAGCGATCCCCGCACATCTCTACACACTGTATATATATTTATATATATGGGGGGATGGAAAGCAAATGATTAGCATTTTAATTGAAAAATAAATGAGAGCGATTTGGCAAATTCTGAGGTTGCAAAAAGGGCTGAAAGGGTAGGGGTGAAGAAGGCAACGCACGACCTCGACTTTGAGGCTCGACAACCCACAGCCGGGTCTGTTTTCTGGTCACTTTTTTTAGCCTGCTCCTTCTGTTATACAGAACCCGCGCCACCCACTTGACCTTCCTACCCTCAGTTTAACCCTTGACTCAGAAACGCCAAGAGGGTTTGAATACTTCTGTTTTAAGTTAAAGGAACAGCCACGAAATTCAGGGTAACTCACGGGAGGAATGCAAATGAAACCTCAGCTAAATGTACTTACATTCAGCGGTCGGGAAGGGATGATAACGGTTCTTCCCCAAATATACTAATGTCAAATGTCGGGATACTCAAGTGTAGCTGCAGAAAGTCAATTTCTATGCTCGCAAAAAGAGAGGGAGGAGAGAGGGAATGGAAGAAATTAGGTGTGTATTTCAGGCCAAAAATTTCTCTAAAACGTGCTTGCTTGAATTGTCCGGATGACTTCTTTAATATTAATAACTCCACTTCCCTGGACGATTGGGGCCTGTTTGGGCTGAACCCGGAGGACAGCTGGGTTTAAGTGAATGCTGTAAAAGGGATGGAGCTGGCTGCTGTGTAGAAATACAAGGAAGAAGGAATAACGTCCCCATGCTTGGACCAACTCAGTCTTGGAGAAGGATAGTCAGGAGAGAGGGAAAATGGTGTCTGTCTCTCATGGCTTCCTGTAGACACTGTGGAGTGGGGACTGGACCTTGACGGCTTCTTCTGCTGACTGAGAATTGAGGAGATGATTTGGGAAGGATTGAAGTAGAGAGGGGACAACAAATGCCCTTTGGCAAAGAGCACTGTAGGAGCCTGCCTTAGGCGCTCTCCTGGTGGATGCCAGCACTGAACAAGTGGGGAAGTGAGGGGTGTAGACAGCCTCCCCTCCTGTTCTAGGATGGAAAAGATCTCGAACCTCAGGCCAGAACCTCCCTCAGCGATCTTTAGAGAGAGCATTGCATCTCTGCAGAACAGTCACAGAACATGTACTAGAGCTATCCTGGGGGTTAAGTGCACTGGAAGAGAGGATCCTGAAAGGTCCAAGAAGATGGAAAATACTAAAATCCAGAAATATCTGCAACACCAAAACCCGAGTTCAGGAATGAGAGCAAATGAGAGAAAACACTAATAACCTACTAGAGAGAAAACAGGTCTTGAACTTTAGCAAAACATACACCACCAAAAATATTTCAAATGCAAATCTCTTTTCATTTGAAAATGAAAATAATTCCTCCTCCCCCAAAGTATTTTTTTTTGCAGAGAACCATTTGCTTCTGGGGAACCCACTTACTTTGAAGTTCGTTCTGAAATACGGGAACCATTGTGGAATCGAAGTTCTGGAAGGAATGTCTGTTGGTTTACAGTTTCCTTACAGAACAAAGTGCTTGTCCGGTACGATGCACCGGATTAAAAAGTATCTGACGTGAGCAGCCATGGAAAACTTAGACCTGTGTAAATAATGCTTATTGAACACTTAGTTAAATGACTCTGTAAACGAGTTCCTCCTTATGTTCTGCTAAAAGTTGTTGCTTCTGACTTGAGCGTGGGTGAGTGTGTTGGCGTTGGTCCTTTTGGCCACCTCTTGTGTGCGTCTCCTCATGCTTGGGTGAGAAAAAAAGTTATTTTATTTGCAACGCTGCTTTGCTTACAGTGCCGTTATAGTCCCTTTTTATGAAACCCTGAACAGTTGTCGCCCTCTTGTGGAAAAACTTTGCGTTTCACTCTGTCCAGGGAAGACGGCTGCCCTGGTCTGTTAAATACTGTTGCTGTATTTATTTCCTCAGTGAGGTGATCTGCCTTTGTGCAGCTTCAGTGCTGTTTGATTAATATTGGCTTAATTTGTATCTGAAATGCCAAATTCATAAAGTGAAGTACAGGTCTGGCAGTTCTTGCTTTAAGCCAGGTAGCAAACCCTTCTAAAATGAACATTTAACTTTTAAATCTTTCTTTCTCACCTGCTCCCTCTTTGGGCTTCATTATTTGACTCCAGTGTGATAAAGCAAATCTAAATTTTTGTTGGAATTATTTTGGCTTTCTGCTTGTTCTCTCTGATTAGCAAAACAGAACATTTGCTCAATACAGAACATTTGGAAAGTATAGAGAATTATTATATTTTTAAAAAGCACAGAATTACCTGCAATTCTATGTTCAGTGGTAAACACTTTGCTATTTTGGCATATTTGCTTGCTGTCTTTAGTCTATACTTTGTTTTAATGGTTGAGATTATATGGATTATATAATATTTTATCCTTACACCCATTTTTATTATTAATAATATAACCTGCTTTATTTGCTTATTGAAGCAAGAACAGATCTGGCATGGGAATCTCCTGGATTTAGCCTCCTATGAAGCAAAAAGTGCTCTGTACTGAAGGGCCAGGGTAGACCTGGGTTTGGCTCACTCTAAGAAACAGTAATATCTTGCTCAGAGATTACTCCACTGCCCAAGTTCCTGCCCTGACTCTTCCACTCACCATTCGCCCTTCCAGATGCTCAGATCCTTTGCCATTAGTTCTCAGAATTTTATGACATAATTATAACAACAACAGCTAACACTGAATATTTACTGTCCTAAGTATTTTGCAGTATTTAGACCATGCTGCAGCAGGGGTCTTCACAAACGATGGAATAAGACCAACAGACTGGTTTTAATAAGCTTTTACTTCAGAATAATAAAGCTAGAGAATAAGATCACACAGGTTCCAGATGCTGCATCAGCCCAGAGAGTCTGGAAGTATATGTAAGGAACTAGGAATATAAAACCTTTGTCAAGTTTCCCAAAGTTAATAACGTAAATGTGCTCGTTTTTTGTTTTCTCTCAATGCATAGTAGTTCTGTGTGCTTATGTTTAGGGACAGTAAAAAGGGGTGATACCTGGGAGACTTGCTACCCCTTGAGCAGGTCTTGGGGGAAGCTCATCTTCCAAGCAGGGCATAGCACCTGGCCCGTGTGTCCGTGTGTCTGCATCCATGTCTGTGTGCACTGGGGGATGCAAGAGGGCAGGTGCAGGGAGACTATTCGGCCTGGAGCTTTCACACACAACGGGCCTCAAATTTAGACTTTGGAAGTTGCCTCCAAGAAAGAACATGCACATAATCATAGCCCATCACCTACACTGACCAATGGAGAGAAAAAGGCAATCACTGTTCAATTCTGATCTGTGTCCTGTTACCCAACCACACAGCCTTTATAGGATCTACGTTAATATTTTTAATAAATCCTATAATTATCCCATGAATAATAACAATGCATAGCTTAAAAGCGCTAAATTGTTAAACAGTTTTTATAATCCTATTTTGGAATTCATTTATTTTTTAATATACCAGGAGCTTCAAAAAAATGGAAATAGCTTAGGTCCCTTCCAACCTTTGAGAGGCTCTGATTTTAGGAAATTGGGTGAGTGGTAGCAGCTACTAAGAAGAGAGGAAAGTAAACTTAATTCCTGGGGCCTGCAGTTGTGGAAAGGGGGGAAGAAAGAACTGCTCTGGTCTAAGAAGGGACTCTGGGATTCTTCAGTAGACAAGTTCTCATGGGGTTCCCTGGCATTACTGTTTAGATGCTACATCACAAATATACTTCTGCTTGAATTATTCTAATATTTTCAGTACAACTAGTTTTTGTCTTTGCTATGTCCACATAATCCAGAATATCAATTCTCCTTTTCACTGTAAGGATATAGATTACAGACATGATCTCAAATCGGCTAGGCACCAAGAGGCATAACAAAAACTGTTAGGTCCCTTATTAGAGGAGCCTGCAAATAATCTGACTCTTACACGTAAGAAGATAACTAGCAATACAAGGCAGTGATTAACTAGCAAGCGCCATGCCAGTGGCCCAGCCAATGAGAACTAAAGGTGGGAAGAGGACTTCTGGTCAGAGAGAAAGCTGCACATGAGACAGAATCTAATCGAAGCTGGACCTCGTCAATGTTTGCGTGTGGTCTTGTCAACCCAAGACCAGATATTCTTGTACATCTTTGTAGAAAGCCAACAGGAAGAAAATGAAGAGCCAGACACTGAAGATGCTAAAGACAGAGGGGATGATTGGACAAGAAATATACAAGAGGATGAGATTAGGTGGACAGGTAAGCCTGTCCGGGGGTTGAAGGAACGGGGCAAGATGAGGTATGAGGGAGAGCAGAAGGAATAAGGAAACTTCTCTCAGGTCAATGGGAAACATTCAATGGAAAGATTCAGGGAAGAGTTGGTAATGTGAAAAGGGAGAAAATTCAAGAAAGTTGTTGAGATGAATATGTGAATAAATTAAGAAGAGGTAAGTACAAGAATTACTTAGTAATAGTGTGGAGCTACCCAATTGCCTGTATGAGCTTTCGCAGCACTGGATGGCCGCCACTCCAGCAGTTTCCCCGGCGTCACTCTCCCTGGGCTGGGACCCGGACTGTCGTGTGATGATGGCGCAGGAAACGGCCAACGCCGTGAGAACAGAGAGGCTGATCTTTGCGTTCTTTTTCTTATTGGTCCGCTACTTGGTTCCCGTCCTTTTAGGGTGGTGACGTGGGCCTGCTAGACAGAGACAGCCTTCTCTACTTCAGCCTCGCCGTATCTCAGGCTTTGCAGAAAATGTGATCATTTTTATCTGCAATTCTTATAGGAGATATTTTGGAAGTAGCTCGTGGCTATGACCATCTCTTGTGCAAGTTAAAATACAGTTCCTATTTCTCACTTTTATTATATCAGGACAGTTTAAAAAGCAAAGCTGTGTCCTAAATTCGGAACTGCTGACAAAGGAGTTATGTTTAAACCTGTAGCTCAGGGAAAATACCTATTATTAATAGTTTCAACTGAAGAGCTTAGTATAATGGTGACTTCAGATAGAAATTCTTAATGTCCTCTTGGGGGCAAATTATGACTCCTAACTAAAAATCAATTAACAGGAAAAGATGAAACATAAAATAACAACTGTATCATGGACTTTAATCTCCATATTTAATTGACACATTTCATAATTTCCCTCTTAAAGACCCTGAATAGTTTACCTGCAGCAGAGAGAACCTGGGTGCTAAGCTTACGCACTACACTGATCACAGTGCATAGAATTCTGTTTTGTTTGGTTCTTTTTAACTAGAAAGGAACAGATTTACCCATCCTGTGTGACTGGAGCAGCCCACTCTGAACCATCATTTACGTCACTTTGTCCCGACCCTGGCTTTAGAGGTCTGACTGGCAAAATAGCACCCACCAATGGGCATTCCTTTCTAGTTAGGAGAAACTGCCAGTTATATAAAAAGACATATTTTCCTGTCAATTGATCCAAATGCATAGAAAATACAGTCACTCAAATGACTACAGTTGCCAAGTCATAAATCTGATTAAATTCTAAGTGAGGGGAAGCATCATTCAGGCATAAAGTACACACAGCCAAGACCAGTCCTACCTCTTCTAACCATAAGCAAAGAACCATCGCTGGAAATTTCACCTGGAGCACTCCCGGGAGCCGCCAAGCAGAGTGACGTGATTATATTTTTGGCCCTGACGAATGCCACAATTACTTGAAATACAGCATGCTTCCCCGGAGCTATATTTTTATAACTAGTATTTTCTCCCTAACAAAGCTAAGATATAGTTCATATCATGTAACTCAGTTTAATGTCATAGAGTTAGGCTTAGAATAAATTAGTGCCACAAATGGAATTTTAAGTAAGAGTAAAAGCATTGTGGGAGGGGGGCAGAAAAAGCACAATGAGGTTCCTGAAACAGCAGAATGAAATTTAATAAAGGCAAGTGTCCACGACACACAGGAAAAGAAAAGTAAGCAGTAAAAACACAAAATAGCATGGGTCAGGGAGGCAAACGCAACCCAAACTGAGCTGTACACATGAACTGCCAGGATCCCTGGGGCCGCCAATGCCCACAGAGCTGGGGGCTCCGGAGCAGAAGGAACAGGTGGAGTCACTCAGATGCATCTTTCCCGTTTTGAGTGGGAGAGAACCCTGCTCTGAATCCTACTTTGAACTTTCCCTCTGTTCATACTCCAAACTCGCAGCTTTAGAAACTTTATGACATTTTCATTGCAACCCGGTATACACACACACACACATAACATAGAGATGATGTCCTTTAATGTTTTCTATTGTATTCTCTCCTATTTCATCCTGTTAAAATTCTGGATAAGTCACATGCTATGGGTTGGATTGTGTCCCCCGCCTAAAATTCCTATGTTGACATCTTAACCCCCAATACCTTCGAATGTGACCTTATTTGGAGATTGTGTTTTTACAGAAGTAATCAAGATAAAATCAGGTTGTTAGGGTGGGTCCTAGTCCAGTATGTCTGTGGTCCTTATAAATAGGAGAAATCTGGGCACAGCGATAAGCACGATCTGCGTGGCAAGATGACCTGCGTGGCAGGGTGCTCTGCGTGGCAGGGTGATCTGCGTGGCAGGGTGATCTGCGTGGCAGGGTGATCAGGTCAGCTGTTCAATTTTGGCCATGTTAATTTTGAGATGCCTTTTTGACATCCGAGATTGTTAAGGGAGTAGTTGAATATAAGAGTCTGAAATTCATGGAGAGAGGTCTGGGCTGGATTTAAATTTGGGAACTTCTGCATCTGTATGATATTTAGAGCTGAGTTGAGACCAAAGGATATCACCAAGATAATCAGCATGGATAGAGAAGTGAAGGCTTTTAAGGACTGAAACCTGAGCCTTTAAAATGAAGACTATGAGGGGGGAAAGTTAGCAAAAGACTCTGAGAAAGAGTGACCAGAGAAGTAGAAGGAAAACCGGGAGACGGCCGTGATCTGCGAGTGGAGGGGAGAAGTGTATCCGGGTGTGGTGTGATCAGCCACGTCAATGCTGACGGCTGGTCAAGTCACGTGAACACTGAGAAGTGACACTTGGATTTAGCAAAGGGAACGTCACTAATGATCTTGACAAGAACAGGGCAGTGGTCGCCAAAGCCGGAACGAAGTGAATTCAAGAAAGAATATGAGGAAAGGAACTGGAGAGAGCACGTATAGATGACTCTTTTGAGGAGTTCTGCTGTCAAAGAGAAACAGAGAACTGAAGAGAGAGAAGGGGATGTGGAGTGAAGCAGTCTTGTTTTCGGGGATGTTTTGGGTTTTTAATTAATATTTATCCATATGCAAATGTACAAAAAAAACCAAGGCAAGATATAGATGTGTTTTGCCCTTAATTTGTCTTTTCATGGACATGGTTAGCAACCATACAATAAAAGAAAGAAAAAAACCAAGCCTTACAAAGAGACGGATGTCCTGTCCCCCGACGCGAGCTATCTTAATTGGCTTCAGACTTTGAGCACAAATGAACCCAAATGGATTCAACTTTACTGAACTATGTATCGTTTATTTTGTTACTGAAATAAGAGTATCAAGCCACTGGAAATCAATGAATTGATTTAAATATTATGCAAAAGATGGAGCTATTACTATGGGCACATTTTTATGATTTAAAATTCACATTTCAGCGTTTTCCTTATGTCAGGGGCTGTGACAGGGCAGCATTGATTAACACATTCAGACCCAATCATCAAGAAAAAGACTTGGAACTGCAAATTTCTCCTGTAAAAGATGCCTTCTTGGGTCCACACTGAGTTCAAAGTTATTAAATAGTGACGGTTGGGCTTGGGAGTTTTTTTGGCACGTGATTGGTTTTTAACTTTTTATTATGAAAAAATTCCAACCTATGCAAAAGCAGAAAGAATAGATAATGACCCTACCCTCATATACTCAGGACTCAGCTTCAAAAATGACTAACTCAAGGCTAAGCTTACCTCATCTCTATCCCACCCACTTTGCTTGCCCAAGCCCTAGTCTATTTCGAAGCAAATCCCAGACATCATCTCATCTCATCTACAATTATTTTAGTGTGCATGTCTTTAAAAAAGGACTATTCGAAAAAACCGCATTATCATTTTCATACCTAAAAATTAGAGTTCACTGATTTTATCAAATATTCTTCTGCATTCACATTTTCTTAAATGTGCTGTATTTTCACATGTACTGTAATTTTCTTTGAATCAGGATACGAACAAGGTCTGCAAATGGATACATCATTTTTGAAAGGGACAAATGAATACATGTAACACAGTTGTGGTTTTACGAGCAAACTACTGGAAGTTCTTTATTGTTACAGTATATACTATAAAGTCATTTTTTATTGCAATGGGAACACTGTATTTCTATATATAATTCAATAGGGTCAAATGAATCTTCCAAATACTAAACAGCATTTTCTCAAACAAAATAAAAAGTGGGGATATGATTTGGGGCTGCCAATTATAAATGCACTCACAACCGACATGAGAGTTTTTAGTTGAAAACGTGAAATCCTCTTAAAAATATATCTTTCTTCTATTGGTTGACTTGGCTTTGTATCGTAAACTACAGTCCACGCATTCTTCCAGGTGCACTAACATAGCCAGCTTAAATATTCTTCAGCTCAGTCTAGTGCTAAGAAATTATTCTCTTGCCCTCCAAAAAGAACCAAAACAAAACCAAAACAAAAAACAAAATAAAAAGAATTACACATTAGAAAATTTTGCATAGATAAACTATAACTCTGAGTCTGGGCGTTAGGAAAGATTTGACTGGAGCAAAACAAGGAACATCTCACTATAATACTTAAGATATTAAAAGTTAAGCAAGGTGAGGGGAGGAGGGGTTGGGTATATTCACACCTAATGGGTGAGGTGTGCACTGTCTCGGGGAGAGGCTCGCCTGTAGCTCTGACTTGGGTGGGGAAAAGGCAATATATGTAACCTAAACATTTGTACCCCTGTAATAGTCTGAAAAAACAAATTAAGGACCAAAAAAAAAAAAATAAAAGTTAAGCAAACAACTACCTTAAAGGTAATTACACTAATTTACTGCGAACGTTTGACCTCTAACCCCCTCCTGTTAGAGATGAGGCCACAGAGGCTGAATAACTTGCCTGGGTTCAAGCAGAAAGAAAAGGGGTCCCCAAATCCAAACCCCCCCCCCCCTACCAGACTAGATCCTTTCCCCTACTGCTCTGGCATACTGAGTCCCAAATTGCCAGATTGAATCTGACTCCAAGCTGCTGCTTTTTTCTTGTCTCCCTTCCTCCAGGTGAAGCAAGATTTGGGAAACTACAGTCCTCCCTCTGTATACATGAGGGATAGGTTAAGTCTGCCCTGCGGACACTTGGGTTTCACGTCCAGCAAATACTGTATTTTAGATCCATGTTTGGTTGAAAAAAATCCATGTGTAAATGGACCCTTGCAGTTTAAACCTATGTTGTCAAGGGTCACCTGTCCTTCTAAAGTTTCATTTGTCTTTATTTCATTTTTTAACTGTTACCTCGGACAATATTGTCAGCTATTTTAAATGGCTTGTTTTTATTTCACAATTTAATGTGTTTAAAAAACTTTATTTAACTATATTCCCCTGTTGATTATTTATTAATAGCTCTTACAATTTCTATGAAATTCATTTGGCCAAGCCAGAATGAAACCCTAGTGTAATTTTCAAAGTTTAGTAAATATTTGTTCTCTCTAAATTGTATGAATGTGTATCTTTTAAAACACACAGCTGTCATATTTATAGTCTGCATGAAAGTATACCATAATACTTATCAATCTTGACTTCATGAGACAGGTACGTTATCAATAAACTATGAAGTTTGTATGAACAGTATGTTTAAAAGGAGAGCCCCATAATTTGTTATAGTAGCTCCCTCTAGTGGACATCCTCACTACTGTTTTCTGAACACCCTTC
>RJWJ010027922.1:0-21802 GCA_004363605.1 Indri indri
GTACAACTGGCCATTCAGGTACCTACAGACCTCTTCTGGAATTAGGACTGAGGCTGTTGTATCTCGCTGGAGGTTGGACAGCTTTCCATTTGGGGTCAGCCTTTGGAGCTAAGTACCTCAATCCCTTTTGCACTCGGATGAATGGCTTGGGTCTTTCCTTGTGTGGCATGGACTGGGAGAGGTCACCGATATCCACATTTCTTCTTGGATGCCTGGCTAACCTACATTTCCCACCTCCCTCGTAGCTGGGAATGGCTGTGTGACTGATTATTGAATGCTATCTGAAATGAGGGGTTCCACTTCTGGGTCTGACCCTTAAAACCTCTCATGTGGTCCTCCAGGAGAGGTACAGAAGAGGCCTCTGATGGCCCTAGGGAGTCGTGCAACCACCAGATGGGAGAGCCTGGGTCCCTGAATCACTGTGTGGAAGGTGCCTGCTGAACACCTGGGGGCCGGCCAGAGCCAACGTATTCTTTGCATTCCTCCTGGGTCTCTCTCTTTTTGGAATTATCTCAGGAATTGTGGTCACTGCCACCTGCATTAGCATTTAGCTGTGCAACTTATTGTAGGCTCTTTACATTTTTGTATAACTTTTATCTCTATTTATGCTGTTTCTTCATTTAGATTGAGAGCCCTATGGAAGCAGGGACTATGTCACATAATTTTATTTATTCAGGATAAGAAATGCTGCTGGCTGCTGAGTAGGCAGCAGACATTGTCACAAAGGCACACCACACCTGGTCCTCAGAACGCCATCAGGGGATGTGTGAGCAGCAAGGACAGAATACGCAACGTAGCCACAACCCAGGATCCCTCCCGGAGCACACAGCGGTTTTTGGCTAATTGCTCAGAAGCTTTTGTAGCTTTCATCCTACACATACTAGATGCTAATATGATTATCATAGCTAATATTTATTAAGCACTAATCATTTTCCAAACACTGTGCTGAAAGCTTGATTAAGTTACAGCTTTTCATCCTCATAACAACTGTAAGTACTATTATTTTTCCCACTTTGCAGATGAGAAAATTGCTTCCCAGAGAGGTTGAGTCATGTACTTCAAGGCATACAATTAATAAGCATAAGAGCTGGCATTCAGACAGAGCTCTGATTCTGAAACCCAGCTTTATACGGCCATTCCCTGCCCCATTCTTTCCCACGCTAAAGCTCTTGAGCGGTCCAGGGCCTTGTGGGGATTTGCCATGGCTGCTTTGTCAGGGGAGGCATCTAGCCCTACCTGTATTCGGCGCCTGGGCACCCCGCCCCAGCTGCAGAGGTGTAACTGACTCGCTTTAGATTCCGTGTGCCTGTGTGTGTGCCAAGACAGATGTGAAACCTTCAGTTGGGCAGATTAGCATCTCAGACTCAAATCCGCCCCTGCATCTGGCCTCAGACACGTCCAATTCCCGGGCTGTTCCCCGTGCTAAGGTGGGACGGGCAGGGAGCCAGACAGAGCACAATGCTCTCTGCCCATCGGGCGTTGTCTGACACCTGCGTGGGATTAACGGGTTAGCCTTCAGGGCTCCAAGGGACGCTCCTCAGCTTGGAATGACAATGAATTCTACGAATTATCAGAACTTGAAGTGAGGAAGACAAATCTCACAGTTATTACTGGGACCCGGGGGGATCTTTGCTCTAAAGGGGATGCCAACAGAGACGTCGGAATCAGGTCTCCAAAGTTACAAAACACACGCTCCAATAGCTGCAAGGCCCCTGCTCACCCCACACCTCCGCTGGAGCCCTCTGTTCAGGGTCAGCCCCCATTCTTGTCATAGACTCTTGCAGGGTTTGGGGGGAATGATGATGATAATAATGTTGACTGGCAATATTTTAGAGATTTTACTAGCACTCTGCTAAACACTTTACGTGTGCCTGTTACATTTAATAAAACACGCCTGTGAAGAAGGAGCTCCTGTTATCCTTATAAGTGAGGAAACTGAGAGACAGAGGAAAGGATTGTCTATTCTCATATAGCTTGGGGATTTGGGGGCTGGAGTTTCACCCCCAAAATTTCTCTAACCATCTATTAGCTGTGGCCTAAGTGTCTGGCCAGCAGTTAATTATGACAGCAACTTGGTCTAAGAAAGGGAATGCAGGCGGCTGGGGCTCCCTGGGCAAGTTAGCTCAGTTCCTTGAGCCTCAGTTCCTGCTCTGTGAAATGGGAATGATAATACCAACCTCCGAGAGCTGTGAGGATTATTGAGAGAATGTAGGGCACACAGTAGGCACTGAGCAAGTAAGTGGTAGCAATAAATATTATATTCCTAAGGGTACCTTCCCTCTATAATCTAGGGCTTCTATCTTCTATTGCTAATGCATTCATTTTCTCATTGGTTCATTCCTCACACGTTTACTGAGCACCTCTTACATTCTAGAGCTCGTGTTCTTTGCTGAGAATATGTCCTGTTTGCTGACTGGGTCTTTCGGTCAGCATTGCATAAGTCCACATGTATCAGAAATCCACCTACAGTGGTTTAACCAAAGAGAGGGTTATTTTTTCCCCGTGCCCAGAAGTTTGGAGGCAGGGAGGGTAAAGCAGGTGTTGAGGCTCTGTGATTCCATCCAGGTCCCAGGCTCCTTCTCTCTCTCTGCTCCTCCAGCTTGGGTGAAGAGCTTTCACCCTCGTGGTCACCTGGGGTTGTCAGATGGCTGCTGTACTTCCAGTTCTTTGGCCATACTCCAGGAAGAAAGAAAGAAGAAAGGAATGAGAAAGAAGGCATACTTATTTATGTCAGAACAACAAAACATTCCTAGATCTCCCCAGCAGGCTTCTGTGTGTGTGTCATTGGCCAGCCTTGTATCACATGGTCACCGCTAGCCACTATCAATGAAATCAAGATTCTTTCAATAAAGAAAAAGGAAAGTATAGTTGTTGCAAGTAGCTACAACACCAGCTCAGATTCTGTTAAATAATAAAAATATCTTTAAAGCAAGCCTAGGCAATTTGCCAAGCACTGTTGGTACTTTCACTTCAGTTACTGTATTTCATCTTCCTGGATTCTCACGACAGCCACATCAAGGAACTAGGTCCTCCCCTCCCCACTCTCCACTTCTCTCACTTCTCATCCCTACAGGCAGTGAGTTCTCTGGGAAACCCAGGGCTTTGGCCTTGACCACGTGGACACTCCAGAGCAGGCAGCTGGGGTTAGCCCAGTCTCCTTCCTCTGTCTCCCCTCTCAACCGCGGTATTGCTAAACAAGTACAGGGGCTTGGGTGGGGAGAGGAGGTGGGGCATGAGGCAATGTGGCAGGGGAGGCATGAAGGTCCTTGTGAACTCAGCCGAGATCGTGGGATTTGGGGCTTGAATCTTGGCTCCGTCACCATTCCTGTGATCTTAGCAAGTTGGCAACCTCTAAAATATGGATAATAGGAGTGAGAATTTAAATAAATTAACACATGAACAGATCCTGGCATGAAGTACACATACTATGAGTATTGGCATTATTATGTCAAGCACTATGGATTATATCCTAAAGATAATGTCGTAGGGTGGGATTGGTAAACTAGACCAGAGGGCCAGATCTGACCTGCAACCTGTTTTGTAAATAAAGATTTATTGGAACACATGCTTGCCCATGCATTTACACATTACCTATGGCTGCTTTTGCACTAACACTGCAGAGTTGAGTAGTCCTGACAGAGACCACGGGCCCGGCAAAGCCTGAAATATTTACCTATCTCGTCCTTTACAAAAGAACTTTGCTGAATCCTGTTACAGTGGAACGCACAATGCTAGTTTAACTTTGAAAGTCAAAGTGAAAGAGTCAACATTCAGTTTTTCTCTTACTACCTGTGTGAACTTGGGCCAGTGACTTAGCCTTTAAAAGACTGTTTTCTTCAACTGCAAAATCAGGCACATTAATGTCTTTTAAGGGATGTTGCAAAAATTAGATACAATACAGATGAAGCACCTGGCCCCCAGTAGGGTGCTCATGAAATAAATCCTATTGTTTTCATTATTGTGGAGGGATTTTAAGCAGAGATTGGTGTGATCAGATGTGCATTTTAGAAAATAAAAACCTTGAAAGCTGTCTTAGTTTACTAAGGTTACTGTGACAAATTATCACAAACCGGGTGGCTTAAATAACGGAAATATATTGCTTCAGAGTCTTGGAGGCTAGAAGTCTGAGACTGAGGTGTCAGCAGGGTTGGTTCCTTTTTAGGGGATGTGAGGGAGAATCTGTTCTGTGCATCTCCCCTAACTTCTGGTAGATTGATAGTAATCTTTGGCTTTCCGTGGCTTGTAGGCAAATCAACACAATCCCAGCCTTCATGCTCACATGGCATTTTTCCTGTGTGCATGTCTGTCTGGGTCCAGATTTCCCCTTTTCATAAGGATGCAGTTGTATTGAATTAGGATCCACCCTAATGACCTCATCTTAACTTGATCATCTGCAAAGACCCTATTTCCAAATAAGGTCACTGTCACAGGTCCTGGAGGTTAGGACCTCAACAGTTTTTGGGGGACACCATTCAAGGCATAACAGAGGCTGTGAGGGGCTACGTTGGCATGGGCAAAGCTGGTAGTTAGGTGATCATAAGAAGGCTCTTTGGTGACCAAAAAAGTCAGAGGTGATCAGATGTGAAGAGAGAATGACTGGAAAAGCATCAGGAATTAGGGTCATGATAGAACTTAGTGAGTACGTGCGGAGAAGGAGAAGAGGCGTTAATAATGACATCGAGACTCCTCACTTAGCCAATGGGTGGGAAGATGAAGCCACTATTGGAACTGGAAGGAGGTGCGTGTTTGGAAAGAAATGGTGGGTTCATTAAATAAGGGAGTGGTGATATGGGGATGAGGGGAAGGAATCCTTTGAAAAGGGGAGTGGTCAAAAGAAAAGAACATTTATTGAACATGTTGTGTGCCGTGTATCAGTCCAGGGTAATAAATGGTGACTTCCTGAGAGGGAGGCATGAGTAATAACTCTTAGTGCAGAGGTGGAAGCACCCAGAGGTAGAGTGCACAGGACTTTGGGAGGACTGGCTGTCAAGAGACTGGTCAGATGTCTTCTGACATCATGTTCTTGAACTTCCCTTTAATAGCCATATTTAGGCATTAACCCCACTTTCCGCTCAACAAATATCACTCTGCACTTGTCAGGAACTGCCCTCATTCCTGCCCAAATACTTCCTATTCTGCCAGGTGATCACACCTGCTGGAATCAGGCCACCCCCACGTGTTGCTGGTTCCTGCCCAGGCGGAAAATGTGTCAGTAGCTTCCTGGTTAGGGAATACTTTCCTTCTCCCATAAAAGCCCACTCTCTTATTTCTCAGTCTGGACAATTGGGATAAAAATTCCGACCTCACAGAGTAACATTTAGGAGAAAATGAGACAATGCAAGAAAGCCTTAGCACAGAGCTGGGCACATTGCAAGTTATTTAACAGACATTAGCTTCTGTTATTGTTGGTATTGTTGTTTTCTCTGGTACCTTATGTCCATTCTTTTTTGCTCTGAGTCCCTCCTCCACATGGTGCTACCAGAATGATCTTCCTTGACAATCAAGTCCAAGGTCTTTTTCTGTTTTTTTCCCAGTGCCTAACGGTTAAGATCCGCTGAACTCATCTTGGTAGCCCGCGTCTCTCTCTCGTCTCATCACCTGTCACACGCCTCCTTGTGCCCTCTGTTCCATCCCCATGGGATGTTTGACTCTCCGTGGACACATCAAGGCCTGTCACCTCTCTGTGTCCTCTTTCACTCTCCTCCCTCTGTTTCCTTTGCCTGGCAAATTCTTGGTCACTTTTTAAGACTCAGAACAACTGTGGCCCCTCAACCCTCAAGGTCACTTTCAGCTACCGCCAGGCAGAGTGACATTCTCCATCTTCTATGGTCCACATTTTTTAGTTCCTATTATTGAAATAACCGTAATGTCATGGCACTACAATTATCTCGTCACCTGTAAAACCAGCAACTTGAGCGTGGGACGGATGTTATTTATACTTAGTAAGCCCTTAGGATTCTTGGGGATTTGTGTAGCTGTGCCTGGCTGCCCTTTCTGTTAATCTTTCTTTCATCTAGTAGTTCATAAAATATAGGGTATAATCAAAAAATCAAACAGACACCCAGTCTGCCCTCATGGAGCCCACAATCTAATTTATTGTCCATCTCTCACATGATTCAACAACAAAATGGATTTTCCATTTTTGCTTTCAGGAGTTTGTAATCAAAATAATAGTTTTTCCTTTCATTTTCCAAATGTAAAATTTTCTTATAATATTGAATTTATTTTTCCAAACTACGACTGCTACCCTAGAGCCACAGTCTTCACTGGTATGCTTTTATTTAAATTTAAACTTTAAAATCATAAGCCAAATATATGTCCACAATTTTAAAAGCTAAGTAGCTTTACGAGACTCTTAATGAATCAAAGCAAACCCTTTCTCCACTCTTCCCTGCCCAAGTCCCCTACCCTAAACTTTTTTTTTTTTTTAGCAGTTTCATCTTGTTTTTCTAAGTATTACCTTGCTCTCAGCATAGTTATAGGAGATTGTGTGTCAACTAAGGAGATACTCAATGTTTTATCCTTGTGCCAGCCATTAAGCTCAGCTCCAAACCCACCTTCTTATACTCTGCTCTGTGACATGGGTACTGGGACTTCGCAGACTACATTTTCTCCTTTACTGGTGGGATCTGTAGAGAGAATGAAAGGCAGAAGGAAGGGAAAATGGCTTCTTTCTGTCCCTCTTGGTTCCCATCAGAATCACACCAGCAGCTGGTTTCAGCCTCCAGCTTCCTTTGGCACCTGTAGTAGTCCCAGCCCAAGAGCCCTCTCTGCAATCTCCTTCCCCAGCTCCGTGAAGGTCCTCTGAATTTCTTGCTTCTGTATATCCAATTCCTTGACTATTTGGTTGTCCAGTACTATTTACTAAAAAGTCTATTTTTGAACCAGCAATGTGAGAGGCCACCTTAATCATATACTCAATTTCCATATGTACTTGAGTCTATTTCTTGCTGTCTGATTCTATTCCACTGGTCTATTTACCGATTCATGTGTCAGTATTGTATTGCTTTACTTACATTTCAATGTCTGATAGGGTTAGTTCCCCTGGAAGTTTTCCTTTTTTAGTATTTTCCTGACTATTCTTCCATGTGTGTTTTTCCATGTGAACTTTTCTAGTCCTACATGTATGGACAATTCTGATAAGGTTAGTAATAAAGAATGACAATCTTCTGAGTCATTTCACTGCATGACTGCAACAAGTGGCTCACAGTAGAAGTTCCTTCTTATGACAGCTGCTCATCAATGGGTTTACAGGCTGGTGATCCATGCAGGCCTGTCTCACTCTACAGGGTCTGCGGCAAACACCTCACAAATGGAGCAATAGCTCCTCTAAAGTGTGACTTTTAACTACAAATCGCAGCCATTGGACAAGGAAAGGTGCTGATGTTTTTAAATGGCTATTAGAATCTCAAAACAAACAGGGTAAACCTTTAGCTAAAGCATCACATTCAAGTTCAGGGAGTAAGTTACTTAATAGCATAAATTATTGCCCCTCCAAAGGATAAGTCACACCGTGGGTGAAAACCCAATAATGCTAGTAAAATTAAAATGAACGAAATCGTAGCACAGGATGTAGGAGGAGAAATGGAAAAGGTTCCACTTTCAGGCTGTTTGATGAGTCAACATATTGATGACATGACACAGGATGATGAAGAGGTGTGTGTAATAAGCTGAAAAACAATAGCCTCTCTACCAGGATGATGAGTTGACAGATTTCACCAATAAATGCCATGATGTGGTACTTGACATTTGTAAGATTTATAACTGATGATGAAATTAAAGAAACCTTTTCTAATACCAAAAAAATAGCCTGAAACAAGTAAAAGCCACCTATAGTTAATGTCTTATCATTACACATAGAAAAACAAAGTCTGTCTTGGAGGAACTGTGCTGGCATCTGTATCGATGGTGGCTCTTTGGTGACTGGCTCCATGAGAGGTTTAACCTCTCCCATAAAAAAAAAAAAATCCTGCCATTATTACAAAACACTCCTGTTTTCAGGGAGGTGCTGATGGCAAAATCTCTTAGAGATGACATGAATCCAGATAACACTACAAAAATGGTTAACTTAAAAAAACAAGGACAAATTTATTTAAGAATGTTTACAAAGCAGTATGAAAGACTGAACAAAGATCACATAAAATCTCCTGCTACATAAAGAAATGTGGTGGCTTCTCAGAGAGCAAGTTCTCACCAAGTGTTCGAGCTGAACAGTGAACTGTAGGGGTACTGCCAAGAACACAGTCGGCCAGATTTGCTAAGACGTTTCAAGGTGAAGAACGGCTGCAGAGACCGGCCTACCCAGATGACATTTTGCATCACGTGGCCTGGGGGAGCAATTGCCTGCAAAGTCTTAGAAAAAATGTTCTGACTTCGAGTGACAAGATTCTTGGAAAAAAATGATGTTGCCACAGGAAATCTTGAATATTCTACTGCTGCTTGGGCTTGAGAGACAGGAAGGATATCGACATGCCTCAAGTTTTATTACAAACCACCTAGATGACCTGCAGGACCAAACTGCACACTATTTTCCCTTCCTTTCGACACATGTATATGATGGAGTGAAGGACCCTTTTTCTCAATCTTCTGCTCAGGCTGAGAACTTGACTTTGAGAGAAGAGAAAAGATTTGGTGAAGTGCTGTCAAATTGTACACTGAAGATGAGGTTTGTTGATCTGCCCCTCATGAGTTCTGGGTTCTGCTTTGCATAGGAAAGCAAAGGCATTTTGCTGCAGTTTTCAACTTCCTATACACACGGCCAAGCTTTTCCTTGTTTGACATGCATCAAGAACAAGGACAGAAATTATCTTAAGTTGGAAAGAAAATCTGTGTGTGCTTATCTCAGATTTGACCAAGAACTGAGTATTTGTGTTGTAAAAAAAAAAAAAAAAAGCACAGATCTTACATTAAAAAGGTAAATTTTAGTTTTTGTTTCAAAATAATATTTTTAATGCACCCACAGGCCTGTAAGGAATCAAGAAGCCAAGACATGTCTATAATTATTTTGAAGCAGCTAGGCCTATAGGTAAGCTGATTATGTTAATAAGAAAATTTTTTTCTAAGTCTTATATAAATTTTCTTAGGCTATATTTTTATTCACATTGCTTTAGTTTATTATTTCAGTAGCTTTACTATTCGACAAAGTTTCAATGCATTTACATATCATGAATCATATTTATTAATATAATTTGCAAGCTGTATCTAAATTAAATATATCACGCCTACTTCAGAAACATTAAATTCCATTTTGCCTTAAGCCAATTATCTAACAGAAATATATTGTGTTCTCCTTATGAGTTTTAAAAATCTATAGAAAGGAAAGGAGGATTAATTTCAAGAAATGTAAGTTAAGTGTCATTACTTATTTTTTTCCAATAAAGTTTGTCCAAAAAGGATATTTTTAGTTTTAAATAAGGGAAAAAACCCTACTCTTGCACGGCCATGTACCACATACCATTTGACTCTTGTATATTAGAAATTTGTTTTCAGATGTTTAGGCCTACTTAAATAAATTTTTAAAAAATTAAAAAGGAAGTCAAAAAAAGGAGGGATGTTAAAGTTTCTTCTGCCTACACTCCTGGCCTGATTCCTTTACGGGGAGGGGGAAACCACAGAAAAAGATTAGGTTAATTGATAGGCAAATAAACAGTCATGGAAAATATTCTCTGTTCAAAAGAGCAATGACAAATTATTACTGGACTATGGTGTCTACAAGTTACTGATTATGCTAACATACCAGGAGCTGTTGATATAACAATGTTTAGGTTCCTTGAGTCCAGAAAATTATTTCAAGAGTCGGAAAGGGTAGTCTAGAGACTCTTCCGTTTGGTTTCACCAGACATGTGCTTTTCTCCCCCACCCAGGGTATCAGAGTGAGACCGGGGATGTTGGTGTCTCAGGTCCTACATGGATGCTTGACCACTCCTGTCTCCAGCCTGGGCTCACCTCCTGCCCCCTGCGGTACCTGCTGCTCCATTTCCTGAGACCTTCCAGGGCTGTCAGTCATGAATGAGCTTGCCTGCCATTGGCTACTGCTTCTGCCATGGCTTGGCCTTCCATATAAATCTGGGTGGGCAGTCCCTAGGACAGAATCACTGGATCCAGGATGTACCAGGACTCAGTGACCAATCGCACAGTCTGAACCAGTGCTGGCCTCAGCTCTCCGCCTAACACTCTGCCCTCTTTTCTCAGGCTTTGCCCTCTCTCAGCTTCCTGGGTCCTTGCCAACCCCTCATCTCCCAACCAATGCCCTGTTCTTTATTTATGCAGTGGCTTATCTTATTTGAAGATGATCCAAGTCCCTTCCATATCTGAGTCCTTATTTGCCACTTGTCCTATTACAGGACCTGGGTAAAAATTATATTAATAGGCAGTGACTCAGCACCCAGATGAATACAACCACCAGAGCCACTTCAGAGGGAAGATAAACGTGCTGATTCCAGGTGGTCTGAGTCCTCTAATGGAGACAGCTGCCTTTAGGTGGTGCTGGTGATGATGTGGGGTCTGCTATTTGCCAGCCCCTTTATGTAGATTATTTATTTAAGCTTCCCAGATGTTTAGGAAGTGGATATTTTCTATCTTGCAGTTGAGGAAAAGGACGCTCGAAAGTGTTAGTCGACTAGCCTAGGGTCTCAGTTGGTGGAGCCAGTGCTGGAAGGAACGTCCGTCTGATGCCCAAGCCCGTGTTTCTCTCACTGTCTGTTGCCTTGACTTTAGCTATTTTCTGAGTGGCTTCAAGCAAGGAGAATTTTTTGCCTACCTGTCCATTATATCTCCATTTAGAGTTTCTGAATCACTATTTCTACTTTGAGTTTCTGCATACTGTCAGCAATTTCTGTTTCCACATGTACCTGTTGAATCATCCCTTTATAGACACATTGGCTCGTGGATTGCTTGGCCGTGGTTTTGCTCATCTCTGCCAACCTCCGCCTTGTTACCCCAGTAAGCAGGAGCTGCTGGTGTTTGTACCGTGCATGGACCTAATTAGCAGCTTTAATCAATCAGTACATTCAGTGCCTTCCCTTCTCTGCTCTCCAGACTTCCAAATGTGCCCGCAGCATGGTTCTCTGTGATGCACGGCAGCCGGGCTCACACACCCAGGTCTCATGGCTCATGGGTTCTGGCCGGGATGTTTGTGTCCCTCAGGGGAGTTCAGGCATCCTGTTTGTTACTCTCTGGGCCATGTGATTCCAGTGTTTATCCCTAACAATGTGTTCTGTTGCAGAAAGGAAAGAACTAACATTAACTGGGTGGAATTCTCAAGCCAAACATTGTACTAGCTGTTTAACATACATTCTCTCATTTAATCCTTACAGCAATCCAACAGAGAGGCAGTATTAAAGTGATTTATTGATTCATCAATGAATAATTGAAAGTACAGTACGTTCCATTTGTGTTAGGTTATCAAATGCTGTGGGTATGGGGCACATTAGTGAGAGAGAGTTTCTGTCCTAATGGAACACGTAGTTCAAGAAAATCAGACATTAAAGCAAATTATCATGAGTACCATGGGCGTTGTGATGCTGACAACATGATCAGTGTTACCACTGCAATGACTGCAGGCTCCACTGCGATGCCCACAGCTGCTCTGGCACCGCTAATCCTATTACCTGCATTTCTTAGTAATTCCTCATAACATTCTTATGGGGTTTACAGCATCAAAACCCTATTTTGTCTTGAGGTGACTGGGGTTTAGGGAGTTAAGTAACTTGTCCAAGGTCCCATTAGCAGAGTTGTTTGGAAGATTTGAGAAGGAATGATGTGTAAGTATGGCAGGCAATGTCGCACAGTGGTTATGAGCAGCAGGGGTCCAGATTGCACGGGTTCACCTTTAAGCTGGGCTGCCTAGCAGTTGCTTCATTTAGAAACAACCGCTTAACCTTTGTGTCTCAGCTCTCCTCATCTGTAAAATGGGAATCATAGTAGTGCCTTCTCATGCTTATTATTCCTGTGGTTACAGATGAGGAAACAGAAGCAGAAATATTAAGTCACAGGTTCATAGTCAGTGGCAGAGCCAGGGCTCAGCCCAGTCTACCTAATTGCAATGTTCATGCTCTTTTTATCTTTGGTACCAAGAACTCTAGAAGAAGCTGTATTATTTTCCAGGCTGTCATAACATTAAGTTGATTCCTGGACCCCCTTACAATGGTGTCAAATGGAGTAAAATGCCAAAGTATCTCTTGAGAGACATCGCTGGGCCTCCGCCATTTGATACCTGGCTCTGGACACATATGCTCAGCACATTCTAGGAGCACCATTTATGGGAATAGTTCACTCAAGAGGAATGTGCTTAAATGTAGGTGCTGGTGTGTAAATAGGAATTGGCAAGTGGATGGTCAAGGAAAGAGACACAGAGCTAGACTGGCCTTCGAAGCGCAGAAGACCTCTGGGCTTGACGGAGTGTGTGACTGTGTCTCTGGTTGAGGTGGGGTCATCTCATTTATGGAGGGACCTTCTCTTTGGGATAAAAAGGACCTCTTTCTGCCAGATGTGAAAGAATGAAATGGCTCTATGCAGATGGTCCCCATTGAGAAGTGCCAAACCTCCATTAAAGGTGTCTGTCTTGTATAACTGGTATTCAGAGATTGCCTTGCCAAGATCATTTGTTCTCTGAGGATGTCTGTAGACAGCAAGCCTGGTGTTTCTTCTGGGACATGTACACACACACGCACACGCACGCACATTTTGGCTGTGTTGGGGCTTTTTGGCTGCCAGCATATTGCCTGCCTCTGCTCCAGCGACAGCTGATAACCCATCAGCATCTTGCTGCACATGCTGGCAGCCTCACAAATCAGTCCTTACCTCTGGGCAGATTGCTCCAGAACGGTTCCTCCTCTCACAACAGCCCTATTAGGACCAAACATGTTTTTTCTTTTACCTCAAACATGCATCTTCTTGCCTGGCCTCTTGTTTTTCTCCTGTACAGATTTATGAGGAGGGTTCATGGAAAAACCCTGAACCTCAGCTCGTCCTGGGAATGACTTTCTTCTACGAGGCATCTAATGGTTTGCGCTCCAGTACACCCCCCAGCCCGTATATCACAGATGCTCTCTCTCACACACGTATAAATGTAAACCCACTGTGCATGTCTCTTTCAACCAGGCACCAAGTTTGGATTTTTCTTCCTCCTGAAAATCTCTCCCAACTACTCTCTTCCTTTCCCTTCCATCAGCACCACCCAGATCTAGAATACCACAGTATTTTGCCTGGACTTCTTTAATAAAATTCCTAAGCTTTCCCTGCCTTCCCTCTTTCCCCACTTGAATCTACTTCCCACAGTGAACTTTATAAAATGCACATCTGATCTTGTAAGTCCCTTGCTTTAAGCCTTTAAGTATTCCCTTGGTATCTCCGAGACTGAGGATAGGGTCTGGCTCATGGCGGATGCTCAGTGGAAATTCTTGGAATTAAACAGAGCTAAATATTCCTATCAAATTGATGGAATATCCATTCCGAGAACTCTTAAAAAGTCGCTTTGTCTCATGAACTTTATTCCTCTTCTAGTTCACACCTTCATACTTACCTGAAGTCCTTTATTTCATGTTGGAAGACAATTTTACCTATAACTGTGTGATCAGTGACTTTGAGGGCCTTCTGGAAAAACTCATATTCCAATAAGAAATGGAATGGGATGTTAGAACTGGAAGGGGCCTTTGAAACTATGCTTTAGCTTCATTCAGTAGGCTCTGTAACGTGTTCGGGTTTCTGATAATTGGGCAAAAAGGCACAGATTTAAAAGGTACAAATGGCTACACCAGCTCCACTAGCATGTGAGCCAAATCCCAACAAACATGTAATTATTAACATTTTACGTTATCATGGCACGTTTGCCACAATTAATGAGTCAATACTGACACATTATTATTAATTAAAACCCGTACATTATTAGGATTTCCTTAATTTTTTTCTAATGTCCTTTTTCTGTTCCAGGATCCACATTATACTTAGTTCTCATATCTCCTTAGGCTCCACTTGGCTATGACAAGTTTCTCAGGCTTTCTTTGTTTTTGACAACCTTGACAGTTTGAGGAGTACTGGTCAGATAGTTTGTAGAATGTGCTTCAGTCGTGATTTGTCCGATATTTTTCTTTTGATTGGAGTAAGGTCGTGTGTTTTGGGGAGGTAAAGTGCCATTCTCATCATATTATATTAGGGGTACCTACTACCAACATGCCTTATCACTATTGATGTTACTCTTGACCTAGCTGGCATAGTGTTTGTCAGCTTTCTGCACTCTTCCCCCCTTTTCCATGCTGATTTCTTTGGAAGGAAGTCACTATGCACAGTCCACTTAGGGAGCAGGGAGTTATGCTCCTTAAGGGAAGAGTATCTATATAAATTATTTGGAATCCTTTTACATGGAAGATCTATACTTCTCCATTTATTTATTCAATAGTTTATGGGTTCACAGATATTAATTTTTGAACTCTTTCATTTGGCTCTTGTGTCACTTTGATAAACCCCCATCATTTTGGATTTTGTTTTGTTTTGAGTACTTTCTTTGTTTCTGGCAATACAAGATGTCCCCGGCTCATCTTGTATATTTCACGCTCCAGTCCTGGAATCAGCCTCTTCTCCAAGTATTTCTGGTTCCTTTTCTTGGGGAATAGTATTAGAAATCAAGATCTGGGCACTAGATGTGGTCATTGCTGTGTGGGTGTCATTGCTTCTGTGCCTCCTCAGCTAACAGAGTAAGGAAAAACATGTGTATACGAACCTGTGCATAGATACATATCTATAAATATTTCTATATGGAACAGTCTACATCTATAGTAAGCTAAACATGAGTTAGCACTGATGTCTACAACTCTAATCCATTGCCACATTGATCATTTTAGGCTATTCTCCTTGCTCATCTGCAATCTCCCACTCCAATAGTGAGAAATCTAGCTCCCACCATCTGCCATCTATTTGCTTAATTGTTAAATTCTAGATAATCTATAATGGTCTAAGAATTATTAACCTGTATCCCCATGGGAAACTACTTGATCAGCTAGAGAACAGTCTTCATGTGTAGTTCCTTTTGCCTTTAGTCTTTTAGACTTCACTCATTTCCAAAGTTACTTTGGCCAAATCTTATTCTCCCATCCCCTTCAATGAGGTTGTTTCATACATTTGTAAGACATGTAGATTCTTTTGTCACATTTTGTATTTTATCTCAATCTCCTAAATGATTTTTTAAAAAATTTGTATACATTAAGGTTTACTCTGTGTGCTATAAAGTTCTATGGGTTTTGACAAATGCGTGGTGCTGTTTCTACCATTAGAGCATCACACAGGGTAGATTCACCACCCTAAAGAAATCTCCTGAGCTTCACCTATTTACATCTTCTCCACCCCTGAACTCCTGTCAACCACTTTTCTGCTTACTCTCGCTATAGTTTTGCCTTTTCCAGAATGTCAGATGAAGGGAATCATATAGTATGTAGACATTTCAGACTGGCTTCTTTCACTTAGTAATATGTAGTTCAGATTCATCCATGTCTTTGTGTGACTTAATAGCTCATTCCTTCTTACTGTTCAATAGTGTTCCATTGGGATGTACCACAGTTTGTTTATCCATTCACCTATGGAAGGATATCCTAGTTGCTTCCAGTTTTTGGTAGTTATAATTAAAGTCTCTGTAAACATTCATATGCAGGTCTTTGTGTGGACATAGGTTTTCATGTCTGTTGGGAAAATACCTAGGAGTGAGATTGCTGGATCATAAGGTAAGACTATGTTTGGCTTTGTACAGTCTCTTCAATAAATGATGTTGGTAACTTGGACCCTTATCTCATCCCATATATAAAAATCAACTAAAAATAGATTAAATACTTAAATATGAGACCTGAAGCTGTAAAACTACTAGAAGAAAGCATAGGGAAAAAGATTCTTGAAATTGGTCTTGGCAAAGATATTTTGGCTATGGCCCCTAAAGCATAGGCAACAAAAGCAAAACTAGGCAAATACAAGGGTATCAAATTAAAAACCTTCTGCACAGCAAAGGAAACAATCAGTAGAGTGAAGAGACAACCTACAGAATGGGAGAAAATATTTGTAAGCTGTACATCTGATAAGGGATTAATATCCAAAATATGTAAGAACTAAAACAACTTAGTAGCAAGAAGCAAATAACCTGATTTAAAAATGGGCAAAGGAACTGAAAAGACCTTTCTCTGAAGAAGACATACAAATGGACAACAAGTACATTAAAAAATTCTCAGTATCATTAGGGAAATATAAATTAAAACCACAATGAAATATCACCTCATACCTGTTAGGATGGTTATTATCAAAAAGACAAGAGTTAACAAGTATTGGTGAGGATGTGGAGAAAAGAGAACTCCTGTACACTGTTGGTGGGAATGTAAATTAGTATAGCCATTGTGGAATACAGTATGAAGGTTCCTCAAAAAATTAAAAATAGAACTAACATATAATCCATCAATCTCACTTCTCAGTCCAAGGGAAATAAAATTAGTACATCAAAGAAATATCTGCACTCTCATGTTCATTGCAACATTACAGTAGCCAAGATATTGAGTCAACCTAAGTGTCCATCAATAGATGAAGGGATAAAGAAAATGTAGTGTATATTCACAGTGAAATATTATCCACCTTTAAAAAGTTAAGAGGGAAGCCTATTATATATTGAATGCTGCCTTTTAGAGAGTGTCTACTATATTACATAGTGCCAGGCACCTTACAAACATTGTCAAAGGATGCATGCAAAATCCTATGACATCAAAACTTAGTCTTATTCTCAGATGAGGCAGCAAAGGCCCATGGAGGTGAAATCCCTTTCCCAAGAAGACTCACAAGGAAATGGCACCTGAGATTAGAATGGATGGAGGTCTGTCTGACTTCAAAGTTGATAATATTCTCACTACATCATGGGTCCTTTCATGTGGATCTTCAGTAACAGCCAAGGAGTTTGGGCTTTATGTGGTAGGTGCACTATATTGCTGGTGGTTTTTGAACAGGAAATGCCAGGAGAGGTGTAAAGGAGAGTGTTAAATGACGAGTGAGTTGGGTTTGGTGAGTAATTAAGAGTCTATTGCAGTAGTCTGAACATGAGATGAAAAGTCTGCATTTGGGTAACAATGGGACTGGAGAGGAAGCAACTGGCACTCCTAAGCGTGAGTCAGGGTTGTCCTGCAAGCAAGGTTTGGGAACATATTGAAAGAGATATCTTCAAGGGAACAGAGAAGAGATTGTTTCCGAAGAGGTTGGACAACACAAGCCTGAGGCAGAAAACATATTATTGAAAAATAGATGTCTTTCTTTTGGAACTAACGCTGATGTTGGATTTATTCACCTTGTAATTTGTCTACTGATTGAAGAGAGATTGCCTAATATGGCAGTTGGAGCCTTTCTGTCGATGCAATGGTAGAATCATGTAGGCAGTTGGGTGGAATGAACAAAGCTTATTGTGTGTTGTTGAAATGTATTGTGCCCGGCTTCGAATCACTGAAGCACACAACTCTGACAATAATACAATGCACTTGAAACATTTGTTTATTGCTCTTTATCTTCTGGAATGCTAAACAAATCATAGGGACTTATTTGCAGTGTTGAGTATAACTTAAAATAAGGTTTTTTTACCTTGTGGTCTTGGCCCAGGCTGTTTAAATTGGACCACTTTCATTATTGACTTTCTTCCCTTCTTTATACATTGTTCCATTAATTTCCCCAAAGTCATTTTTCTTGATGTCCTGCCTTTGTAAGTTCTGGGGTGGGGGAAGGGGAATGAATTGCTGACATATTAAGTGCTGACTGCTCCTGAGCTGTTTGAGTTTGTGGTTTGGCTAGTCCATTAGCAAATTTGTTCTTTCATTACTAGATCAATATTTTCCTCATTTTTCCCCCTAGGATGTAGGCATCAGAATCATTCTTTGGGCCACTGGATCTGTCCAATGATTCTATGAAGTTGTTCTAAGGAATCCTTCATACATTTGCATATGCATTTAATCCATAAATATTTTGAACAATGAACTATGTAGTATTGCTATGCTGTAAAATACCAATCTCAGGAGGAGTTCTTTTTTTAAAAGGATTTCCCTGGTCATATAAGTTTGGGATACCCATCTTAGAGGGTCACAACACACCTGAGCCTGTTATAGGATTTGAGCACTCTCATAGCAAATAAATCCGTTTAAATTTCTTTAGAGCACTCCCCACACTTATTTGCCCAAGTGCACTAGTCAGCTTTTGCTACAGTAACAACCCTAAAAAATCTGGGTAGTTTAGAACTGCGGTCTCCAACCCCTGGGCCGCAGATGGTTATCGGTCCCTGGCCTGTTAGGAACCGGGCCACACAGCAGGAGGTGAGCAGTGGATGAGTGAGAGAAGCTTCGTCTGTATTTACAGCTGCTCCCCATGGCTCACATCACCACCTGAGCTCTGCCTTTCCCCCCTCAACATGGTCCCTGGAAAAATTGTCTTCCATGAAACCAGTCCCTGGTGCCAAAAAGGTTGGGTACCCCTGGTTTAGAACAATAACTTTTTTTTCTCACTCATAGATGTGTTTGTCAGCTGTGGATGCATTCATCTGGAGTCTGCTGTGTTCCAGGTGTAGCCCTCTTTGGGCTATGCTTTGCTCATGGCAGATGGCAGAACTATGAGAGAGCCTGAGCTCACACTCACATTTAAAGCTTTTGCTCAGATGTTGCAAATGACACATCTGTTCATATCCATTGTCCAAAGCATGCCACCTGACCAAGCCCAAAGTTAATGAGGTGAGGATAAATACTCTTCCCAAATGGTGCATGGCCAGGTCCCATGAATGCACGTAAAAAGATGTAATACTCTTACTGGAGGGAATGCAGAGTTGAGAACAGAACATAATCTCTCACACCATGGGATTATTTTTTTCAGTTGTCTTAGGTCAGATTTCCTAGCAGCAGAGCCTAAGACAGGGATTCCTGATCTAGTGATGTACTGAAGGATGGCTCTCAAGGGAAATCTGAAAGGAAGAAAGGGGAGAAGGATAGGACAGAATAAAATGCAAAAGTAAAGATGTGGTTTCATCTGAAATCCAGTCTCAGCATGATCCTCTGAGGGGCTGGAGTATGAGTGACCCCACAATATTGTCCTTCCTTGAGGCAAGGGATTTTGGCTCTTGCGTGCCCACACCAATCAATTTGGGCCCCAAGCCACCCCCAGAGGGTAGGAGGTGAGGTGGCTCCCTTCATTTAAGAGCCATTGTGTGGAGAAGGGCATAACTATGAGTTCTCAGCAGCCAACACTGCCTGTGGCTGGAGGATGAGTGCACTAACCTGGTAGAGGGGCTCTGGGTATGGTCCCAAGAAGTGTATACTATAATATTAATACATCCCTTGCCCTGCTCAGATCCATGGGATTTTCACATGAAGTTTACTCTATCCAAGCACAGCTTCAATTTCTGGAACACTCTCAAGAGTAGTGATAGAGGAATAAAGCCATAATTGATGCTCATAAACTCCATTTTCTACCACCCAGTATAATTCCCCTCCCTTTCAATTGCCACTTTGTTAGTTTGGATGGGTTGCCTATTGGGATGACCATGAGTCTTCTCTCTGAGGGGTCTTAGTGTATGATTAACTTGCTTTTATTAGCCAAGTATTCTTTACTTTGCTATTTACAGTTAAAACTACACATGGGAGTACTAAGGCACTCACCCAGTGTATCATGTGAGCACAAAACATATTCCTCCCTACTTCCATTAGGTAGCAGCAACTCTATATCGTTACTGTGATCAGAATCATTTACTCCTGCTCAGTGTGGTCTCCTACTCATGTGAGGATCTTAAAGTTGCCAGGTGGTAGCCACAGCTTTAAGTTTAATAGGACTTTTATTGTGTCCCTTGGGGGAATCAGGATCTCTAGATCCGTAGAGCCTAAAGTAGCAGGAATGGGAAGCATGAGTTCCCAGGTTGGTTCCTGCAAGTGATAGTAAAGGGAGCCACTCTTACTTCCACATCAGGTTTCTAGGACCGCTGTGTTTACTTACAGAGGACACTGGATCATATGATGGCTGTTGGTCTAAGTTGCACACCACCTGAAGGATAGAGCTCCATTTTTTCAGCTGTGTCTTTAAGAGTTTGTTCCACTGCTTTATAAGGCCAGCAACTTTTCAAATGTGCAGAAGGTGGTGGAATCAGTGGATCCCATGGTTATGTGCCCGCTATCATCCTCTTTTGCTGGAAAAGGGTCCCTTGGTCTGCAGCAATGTTAATATAGGATTCCATGTTAGTTGTATCAGATAATCTTTGGGTCTTTATATAATGATGTTGTCTAAGGCTTTATTGGCAAAAAAGGCAAACCCATATCTAGAATATGTGTCAATCCCAGTCGGGATGAATTGTTGCCCTTTCTGTAGGTAGAAGAATTAGGATGTAATAACTTTACGACTAAGTGGTTGACTGATCTTCTCCAGGGATGGTGCTATGTCAGGGGCTTAAGTGTTGATCTCTGTGCAAAGGTTCTGTACCACTTGCAAGAGTCTAATGAGACAGAACACTCACCCACAAGTCAGGCAAAGCAGATTTATTACTCACAGATAGGGAGGGAGGATAAACAGAAGCTTTGTATCTGCAATGAGCTGGTTCAGCAAGGCTCAGGAAAGCTTCCAAGGGAAGATGGAGTCTTGTCTGCACATGCCCCATATTGCACCACAGTTGAGGGCCCTGAAAGCACTGTGGCTTGGGTTTTATACCCTGGGTGCTGGTGGGACCACTGAACACTAGTGTTGCAGAAAACTTTCTTACAGCATATCACCCAATAAAAGAGTCAGAGAAGTATTCTCAATAATGGACTATGCCACCTTTAATACCCATTGGATATTGTGCTTTTTCCTTAATGGTAAATAGTCTAAGGTGCGATAAATTGTCTTTTACTTTGGAAGGATGTCACATAACGCCCCAGAGCACTGTAGCCCTAAAGGCTTCACTAGTGTTACATAGGTTTTATTTCTCATCCTCTGGAGTGCATGTATCTCACCAAGGCACTCAGAGCCTTGCCATTTATTCTCGTCCATCAGATACGATTAACATGACGTTGTCAATACATTGAACCAATATGATTTTCTGCAGAATGTCAAGATAGTTCATACTGTATTGTGACAAAGATCAAGGGATTAATGATTCCTGGAGAAAGACCATGGAAGTTCACTATTAACTATCCCATGTAAACAAGAGCTGTTTCTGAATCTCCTTCTTGATGGGTATTGAAAAGAATCCATTTTCCAGCTCAATAGTCACAAACCATACCAGACACTATATTAATTTGGTCTAGCAAAGATACCACATCTTTGGCCAGGTTGGGAAACTGGGCAAGGGATTGTGGCTGTTCGCTGGGGTTGCCCTCAGCCCAAGTTTTGATTTTTTAAAAACTACATGTTACACAATCTTCTTGCTGGATGGTGATCTATCTTGCCCTTAGAAACACTGTTCTGTTAGCTGTCTCTGTATATCCTTGAGGGTCAGGCCTCCTGGCTACTGTTCCGACTTTGCTGTGCATTTCTGCAGTTACGTTTACATGGTCTCTGAAGTCATGTGCTGTCTCCTGACCACTGCCATCTCATTGCTACCTGGAAATGCCCACCATCAATCCAGACTGCAAAGGACAGCCATTACTCAACTTGCAAACAATGCTGGTGCTTTCCTTACCGGCATGTTCCTCATCGCCCAGTAGACAGAATGTTCCTGGGCCCTCATGACAAACTTGGACAGCTAATAAATTCTTTAGACTTACTCAGTAGACCCATTCCAAAATGCCCACTTTTCTGAGATTTTTTTTTTATTCCTTCCTCCATAATCTTCCCCAGGAGATTCTTCTAGAAT
>RJWJ010027923.1:0-10524 GCA_004363605.1 Indri indri
CATCTATTAAAATATGTTTACAGATAATATATGTTTAAAGTCTAAATTTAATTGCTTTTCACTTTGAAATATTTACAATACATGGCTTATATGTAAACACATATATGCTAGATAATGCCAAAATGAGGCAATGATCAATTTGGCTGTATTAAATAGATAACTATTACTTTAAAAACTGTGCTAATAAATATGAAATTGATAAGATTGGTATTCAGCTAACAGTTGTGTTTGTTAAGAGGGCTCAAAGCAAGAAAACTGTTTCTGACCCAATAATCTCTGCTCCCTGTAGGGTGTAAGGGAGGTGGTTTCCTATTGTCATTAACATTTCTATTAATATGCAGTAAGAAGGCAAAGACAGGTTGTTTATTTGAATTGTTAGCAAGCTCCACTAGACTGACAAATTGTTTCTTTTCATGTCAGCCCTGGGCAGAAACAAGATTCTCCAGGGAAAACACCTTTATGTGTCAAACGCTATGGTGTGTAAGTAAAATAAAGACAAGTAGCTCCACCCAGGAAGGGAGGAAGGGAATCATTAATTTTTTTTTTTTTCGATTTAGACTTGAAAGAAACTTGAAAATTTATTTAAAAAAAAAAAACAAAAACTTATACAGAAAATTTTCAGTAGAAGATCTTAATAGTCATGGAGAATATAGTCTCTAATGATAAAATAGTTAGGCAACATATATAAATATATAGACATAAACTTATGAAGTATTTTACAAGTTGGGTCATTCTCTTGGTCATTAGCTCATTTTCTTGCCAAGGAAGTAGAGGAGAGAGGCATCTCTAATCATCTTCCATAATTTATTAGATAACTCCTCCAACAAGCAGTTACTGTACCAACTATCACACATTTCAGTCTGAGATGTCTAGTGACGGGATCTTACATAAAAGGTACACCAGTGAAATGGCAAATACTATACCCATATTCATTAAAAGAAATAATAATAAAGTGACAGGCTAGCTTTAAATAGCAGGAGCTCTTCAGCAAGTACAGAATGTTTTCTTCCATTAGTTAGTTTTCAAAAATTGAGGTACCTCTGAGAAGTAAAAAGCCTTCCTTTCCTTAAACTTCCCTGTATCTTCCACGCCACCTAATTGGCTAATGATATCAGTGTACTCAACTGCATTTCTGTAGCATTTTAGAAACCACCCAGCAGCCAGCTGCTTCTCCCCAAACATGCCCCACAATTTTTCTGCTTCCCTCTCTTTACGTAAGTGGTTTCCTCCACCTGGAGTGCCCTCTTCTCCACTACTGCAAAACAAGTCCTTGAAGAATTGATTCCCTCACCGATGAAGCTTTGTCTGGTTTTCCTGGTAGAAAATGACTTTTCTTTCCTAAGAGCCCAACCTGTTCCGTGGGGTGGGGATAGAAAGAGTGAAAAAGTAGGCAAGCAGAATGGTAGTTACTAAGAAATTAAAACTCTAGATTAGGCATCAAGTTGAAACAAGATATGGACAGTAAAAAATTGATTACATAATAAAACGAAGTATTTTAGAAATGAATTTTGGAAAGCAATTTTTCCAGACAGTTCAGTAAACAGACTATCCTCATTTAAGAATACCTTCAAGACCTACTGTACAGCGTGGTGACTATAGTTAATAATAATGTATAGTCATGTGCCATATAAGAACCTTTTGGTCAACAACAGATCACATATACAACAATGGTCCTATGAGATTATAATGGAGCTGAAAAATTCCTACTACCTAGGAATGGTGATGATCCTAGTGATGTCTCAATGACCCTGACTCTGTGTAGGATGTGAGTGTTTGTGCCTTAGTTTTCAACAAAAAAGTTTAAAAAGAAAAAAAAAACAAATTAAAAATTTTTAAAAATAGATAAAAGCTCACAAGATAAGGATATAAAGAAAATATTTTTGTACAGCTGTACAATGTGTTTATGTTTTAAGCTATGTGTTATTCCAAGAGTCAAAAAGTTAAAAATTAACAGTTTTAAAAGCAAAAGTTACAGTAAGCTAAGGTTAATTATTGAAGAAAAATATTTTTTATAAACTTCATACAGCCTAAGTGTATAGTGTTTATAAAGGTTACGGTAGTGTACAGAAACATCCTGGGCCTTCACATTCACTCACCACTCTCTGACTCACCCAGAGCAACTTCCAGTCCTACAGGTTCTGTTCATGTTAAGTGCCCCCTATCCAAGTGTACCATTTTCTATCACATAACATATCATATGTAACTTTTCTATGTTTAGGTATACAAATACCATTGTGTTACAACTGTCTACAGTATTCAGTACAGTAACCTGTTGTACAGGTTTGTAGCCTAGGAGAAACAGGCTATACCATATAGCTCAGGTGTGCAGTGGACTACACCATCTAGGTTTGTGTAAGTACACTCATTCATGTTTGCACAAGGAAATCACCTAACAACACATTTCTCAGAACATATCCCTATCATTAAGCCATGCATGACTGTACTGTACACTTGAAAATTACTAAGAGGTTAGATATTAAGTGTTCTCACCACACAAAAAAAGATAATTATGCGAGGTGACAGATATGGTAATCAGCTTAATCATTTCACAAAGTATAAATATATTGAAACATCATGTTTTACTTATCATATATGTGTAATAAATATATACAATTTTTATTTGTCAAATATACCTTAATAAAGCTGAGGGGAAAAAAGTGAATCATTCGTACATTATCACAAAAAAATAGGATAGCTATGTTACATTAGTGGATAAAAGTCCAACACTTCCTGTATTGTGCTATTTAAGGTTGTTACTTCAGTCATGAAAATTAATGATTTGGGACTTTTAGGATCAGAGGCTAATAAAATATCAGGTAGAAGAGGTTATTGCATACTACTTCTGCCGGTATGATTCATATTCACAGAAGCATTTGCTATGCTATAAGTGTTTTATTGCAATATCTCAGTAAATGAGTTTAGAAAACAAAAAGTATTTCCAGTGAGTTCATTTATTTAAAGCTCAATACCTTAAAACCTTGAAGTTTAAAGTGCGGTCCCTGAACTGGCAGCACTGGCATCACCTAGAAGCTTGTGAGAAATGCAGAATATTAGGCCCCAACCCAGACCTACTGAGTGAGAAGCATCATTTTAATAAAATCCCCAGATGATTCCTATGCACATTAAAGTTTAAGAATACTGCTTTAGAGAAAAAAGCTTTTTACTCTAGGAGCAAGCATGTAAATTCATTTGAAACTCTATATAATGTTTTTGGTCCTCAAATATGAACATAAGCACAAATAAGACTCATTTGTGACAATTCAGCATTGACATACAAATTGCTGTGATTTTAGATAAATGTAGAATCTAATCTTAGATTCTAACATGTAAATCGTAGAAATTTACATAGATGTTAACTTTTAAAAGTATACTGCCTTCTACTCAAAAAATAGCTTTTGAATAGATATTTCTATTAATACATGAAATTACTACCATAAAATAGAAGCTCAATAGAGGATGTTTCCTTCCTGTAGCATTACTATTCTCGGTTGGCATTACATCTGAGGCATTCTGGTGTAATAGTTCAGTGTATTTTTGCTAAATCTTTCATTTACCTGTCTTTCTGTTGGGAGATTCTCAAAGCCCTTTACTAACTATTTCCTATAGCAAGAAATAAGTAATATACTAGGCAACAGTTCTCTTCCATTTCTAATCCAGCTTGACAAATCAGCCTACCATCTGAAGTCCCAGTGCCATGGGACCCAGGCTGCTTCTCCTCCCTGGGGGCCATTTCTCTGACTACAATGTCAGTCCACTCTTACTTTCAGTTTTGCATTAAGCTGGCAGGCAAGGGAAGCATAAAGGTTTGCTGTTGGCTGCAAGGGGCTAGGAGATGTTGCAAGGTCCCTGGAGAAAACAGGCTAAGAGCTGACAGGAACTACAAGGGCCTTGAAGTTGGGTATCAATCAAGGCACATCTCACACTGCAAGTATTCCCAGAAGCATTACAATGAACTAGAAGTTCAAAGAGAGGGGAAAAAATAAGACTAAGTATAGAATAACACTGGGAAGCTACTTTAACCCTTAAATTGCTCAGTAGTACAACCTCCATATAATATCAGTGCAGCCCATGTTGGCCATGTCAGAACTAATCTGCATTTATAAAGAAACATTAGAACAATTACCAGCATCCTTCATTATATAACTTAAAATATAGTACAGACATGTTTGGGAAAACAAATGCTATACTCAAAAAATAATTCAAATATAGACCATATAATCCCTAATCTCAAATTTTGCCAGTAGACACAACCATAGACAAAGAAAAAATGTTGCAATTCATATTTTTCTTGCATATTAGTTATTTGATCAAACATGGATTTCCATTAAAATTGATGTCATCTGTGTTTTGTTCTTCATTATAATCTAAAAATGGTATGAACTAATTTACATGGAATAGGCAATGTATTAAATAATTCTCTGACCTTCAAAGAGGATGTTTTTGTTATAAAAAGCTTTTCAGAGCTGGCGGTGAATTTCTCAATGTGTGCAAAGGATTATCATCTTTAAAAAAAACCACATTTTGCTCTTCTAAAACTCAAACTTCTAGCAATGGCAGTACTAACAACGTATGGGAACTAGGAGAATCTCAAGATGAGATTTGTTTTCTCCTTTTTTCTGTACACACCCTGAAACCTAGGGAGTGGAGAGGAGGGTAAGAAAATGTCCTACTCATTCATCATTGTCTCCTAATTAGTATCTAGCACTGGGCCTTGTAAGTAAGAGTCCAGAACAAATGCTTGCAAATGTATGTCAAGAGAAAATTACGACTACTCTACTTTGTGCTGCACTGTAATTTCTGCCCAGGATGCCTGATGAAAGGAAGTTCCCTTAAGAGAGTCTACATATACATGCTGATATATACATTTTGTTCAGTCACTCATTCCACAAATATTTCCCTGAGTCATCTATTACATGCTAGGCACTGTGGAAAAAGGATATGAATAACATTATATAGATTTTGTATTAATCTAGTGAGATCAAACTTCACTTACATATTAAAAATAAGAGAGAGAGAAGATTCTGTCATTCAAATATTGGGCACTGAACAATGAGAATTATTTTGTATGTCAGTACTCCCTTTTTGCCTAGGCTTTCAAGAAGCTTTGGGTTAATTTTAACGCAGAACAAATGTAACCACACTGTTACTGAAGAATCTTAACATCACTAAAAGTGGGACAATCACCTATTATGCTTCTTGATGGGACGCAACAGGAAATAGAAAGCACCACTTGTGAAATATTCTTAACAACGCCAAAATTGAACATGACCTCAATCTAGCCAAGGACACGAACTAGTGTATAAGAAACACTGGATTAGCTGGGCATGGTGGCACGCGCCTGTAGTCCCAACTACTGAGAAGGCTGAGGCAGGAGGATTGCTTGAGCCCAGGAGTTTGAGGTTGCAGTGACCTATGATGACGCCACTACACTCTAGGCAGGGCAAACAGAGTGAAACTGTCTCCAAAAGAAAAAAAAAAGTTTTCATATTATATCACAAAGTAAAACCTAACTCCATTCTGAAAACAAGAGACATACCTACAAAAGAAAATGATTTTGAAAGGTTGGAAATTAAAAGGTAAATTAAGTCATACTAGCAAATGCAAACAATGAAAAAGCTAAGGGGGGGGAGGTCTCCATCTTACTTACTAAATAAGGTAGTACAGCCGAAACACATTTAACAAGACAAAAGGAAAAGGGTACTTTCAAAAGCCAAAGGCACAATAGTTACAAACACCTATAAACAAAATAGCACAGCAGCAACATTAAAAAGCAGAGGCTATGGGAGAAACAAGTAGAAAGAGAAATGAATCTATAATAATAGATTTTAATTCACTTCTCTCAGTACAATGACATCAATTAAAAAATACATAAATATATAAAGATGAACTAAATGACCTTTATTAATATGCTCTGATACATCATATCCATAGATGCTGAATAGGCATTTGTCAAAGTTCAACAGCATCTGTGACTTAAAATACTAATAGAGGGTTATTCAAAAGAAAAAAAAAAATCTGTCTCAACCCAAAGGCATTATCATGTTTATTTGGAAAATACTAGAGGCATTATTACTAAATTTAGAACAAGACAAGGAACTCCTATCAAGACTACTATTATTTAACATTCATTTAACATTTTGGGAGGTATTAATATAAGAAAAACCAATTAGAAAAAAAGTTACAGGTATAAAAATGGGAAAGAGGTAAAATCAGCACTCTTTGCAAATGACATAATTGAATACATGGAAACCCAAGACAAATTAACTAAAATAATACAATTAGAATTTAGAAGATATCAGGGTACTAGATTAATATACAAAATTAACAACACACACATAAATTAGAGTATATATAATGGAGGAAAAGAGCCTATTTACACTGGCAACAAAAAAGGAAAACAAATACCTAGAAATAAACTTAAGAAATATAAAAACAAAAAAACTTTCAAACAGTCCCAAAGCCATTAAGAAAACATCTTTTATCTCATCTTTACAATATTCAGGAGTATTTATTAACTTAGTACTTCAAAGTAATATTCCTAAATAAGTGATAGACTTAGAAATTCATCTCATACGGGAATACTGAAAATCTCTCTGCTAATTTCCTCAAATATCATAATTCATTTTGCATTAAATAAGATTCAGAAAAGCCAGATACTACTGAACAAACAGGTATTCCCCAAATAAAGTAAGCCAAGAAAGACATCAAACACAAAAAGTTAAGGTGACAAATACAACTTCAGTCATAGCTATTCAGTCATAGCTACTCAGGTGGTTTTTCTTGCCTCATGGTACAAATGAGAAAGAAAAACAAAAACTCGAATTATTTTGTTACAGGGCATTGGAGGCTTCCAAGAATTAAAAGTTATTTCTTGGCTGGGCAAGGTGGCTCACACCTGTAATCCTAGGACTCTGGGAGGCTGAGGTGGGAGGGTTGCTTAAGGCCAGGAGTTAGAGACCAGCCTGAGTGAGAGTGAGACTCCATCTCTCCAGAAAATAAAAAAATTAGCCAGGTGTGGTGGCAAGCTCCTGTACTTGGGAGGCTGAGGCAAAAGGATCGCTTGAGCCCAGGAGGTTAAGGTTACAATGAGCTATGATGGCGCCGCTGCACTCTAGTCTGGGCAACAGAGCAAGACACTGTCTAATTAATTAATTAATTAATAAGCAAGCGATTTCTTGAGGACTCACATTATTATATATTTTAAATCACTGGTCAAGATAATAACCAGTGTGGATCAGGGAGGTCTTTATAACTTTACTTACCATTGTGGACAGGAAAATGCAATTTACTCTCCTCTTTAAAGCAACTCCCCATCTTTCCAATGGGAAGTATATGTGTAAGTATTAATAAGATTATAAAAGCAAGACCATATAATGAGCTTTTCTTGATCCAAATTGAAATACCCATCATAAGCTATCTTATCTGCCAATAGGTTTTCACCAAATACTTTCATCTCAGTATCTAAATTTAAAAAGATTTGTTAAATCCCCAGTTTTCATCAAATCTATAAACAGATTTAGCTTAATGGTCAAAACTTAATGAAAGTAGTAAATATTATATATGCTTCAGAGGTATAAAAAACTTTACACCTCAATGGAAGCAATATTTAAGGGGTAACTGTAATGAATGTAAGTTAGCCTTACAGGAGCAAATAAAACTATATAACCGGCAATTGGAAATCTTCCACACATACACAAATAAGACTTTTTTCATCTCTTCAGTGACCAAAAACCTGTAGTAATAATCTACTCTTCCCTTACTAAATCAACTAGAGAAAGATTATATATTTCTAAAGAATCATCATTTTCCATATATCTAGTCCATTACAACAGTTAGAGATACGTTTTTTGAATGATTTTGAATGTTCACAGTAATAGAGATGACGCTTTTCTATGTAGAGCAAATGATACCTTTCAAACAGCAGAGCATAAAACATGTTTCTTCAGTTGCATTTATACCATTTACAGGAATTTATTTGTTTTGCATTAAAACAGAAATGTATATCAAGTTAGATTTTTATTCCTATCAACCATAGTTACATTTGTCAGTATTTTGATAAGATCATGCCATAACTTATCAGGGGAATGAGACAAGTTGATAAATACTTTCAGAAACCACTAATATTTAGAATATTTAAAATGAAAACCATCACCCATGTACTCATTTCAGTGGGTTATAAGATAGTACAATCCAGAAGCATGGTCAGCACAACTATCCTCCTCCAAGGTACTTCTCCATACCACAATAACTCCATTTGTTTGACAAGCTTCCCTTCTGTCCTCATTACCTTACAAACAACATCTCTTACATGCCGATATGATGCAAAGTCCTTCATATACATTATATCTTAATCTTACAATCTTGCAGAATAGTCATCCCCATTTTTAAAGTTAGAAAAATTGAGGCTCAGAAAGATAAGGAACTTTGCCTAATGCCACACGGCTAAAAAGAGGGAGAACCAGGAATGAAGCAGGTCATTCTAGCTTCAAAATCACTCTATCTTCTAGTATTGTCAACTGAAATGTTATTCTGGAAATCCAGACCTCAGAACTACTTCTATAATGCATCAACTCTCCCTAAAAGGGAAGAACATTGCACACCTAGCCTTCTGGGAAAAGAATGCACTGAACAAACATGTGTGAAGCATGCACAAATATTTTAACCGAACAATAACTTATATTTATAGTTTACAAACACATATATTATCTCTTTACATCATCATAGCAACTCTGAAGCTGAAGTAGGAATTACATTATCCCTATTTTGTAAATGAGAAAACAGAAACTTCAGTATCTGGCGTATAGTAAAAAGGAAAATATTTGTTCAATGAAGAAGACTCAAATAATTTAAAGTTACTTGTTCAAATTAATGGCAGAACAGGATTCAAATCCAGGTCTCCTTCAATTCTAAAACCAGTGGACTGTACAACAAAACACAACTGCCTCCATAAACTGTTTTCATAATTATATAATGAATTTAAGTTCAAACCAAGTACATTTATAAAACAGAGTTAAGCAGATAACTTATTCACTTAATAGTCATTTTATAATGTGATAACTTATTCACTTAATAGTCACGGCTTTTGTTAGTATAAGGACAATGCAATTATTAGAATAAGAAGACCACAGGGGCTGGAAGCTAGTCATGTGAGCTCACTACTTCAGTGCATGCAATTTTAACACCATTGGATGGACAACTTGAAAGTTTCAAAAAAAGGATATTTACTCATTCATTCATTCACTGATCCCCTCATCCAAACAACATGTATTGCACACCTACTATGTGACAGAAATCAGAAGAGTATAGGTGCCTACAATGCACTATAGACACATTTGTAAACATTCTCATTTGTTTCCCTAGAACTTTGCTGGAGAAGTCTTTATCCTCATCTGATATGTGAGAAAATGGAAACTCAAAAAGGTTAAATAACTTTTTGAAGTTAAGTGGTCAAACTAGGAGTCATTTCCAAATGTTAAGAGTACAAGTACATGTACATATGTGGGTATCTTTTTTTTCTTATTCCCACAAACCAGTAGTCTTCTATTTTACACTGAGATTAAAGAAGAGCCTAACCTTACATTGTCCAAAATAAACACATTCAAATATGCAGAAAGAAACAGAACAGATATATACTAAAATATTATCTATCAGTGGTTGGTATACACACTTTTTTCTTCATTATGCCTTTCTCTACAATAAAAGTGTTATTGCTTTCAGGAATCAAAAAAACATGTCAGGAAATCTTTTGGTTTGACATTTTAAGTTATTACAACAGTATTTTTTCACACTGTAAGTTGGGACTCTTGTCATACACAGAGAATATTTTTACTTTAACATACTAGGAGCACACTGCCATAAACAGCCAAGGCTATTCCTAGCAGAGGCAACTGGGCCAAGGCTGAGGAGAGCAATATTACCAGCAACCCAGTTAGGAAGTTTACCTTACTGAGTCAGAGTCATATGCTAAGGTTGCTAAGACCTATGGTAAAAACAAATCTTCTATCCATGAAATTGTGAACAGCACACTGTTTTACTTTATTATCACTTACTGTTTTTGTTCTTACTGTGACTAATTTATAAATTAAACTTTACATAGGTATGTATGTATAGGAAAAAACATAGTCTGTGTGTGTATACAGGGTTCTGTACTATCTGTACTTTCAGGCATCCACTGGGGCTCTTAGAACATATCTCCCATGGATAAGCGGGGACTGCTGTAGTTCTAAAGCAAAATTAGGGTCTCTGAAACCATCATTTCATTCAAAGGTTAAACTAACAAAGAACTTTAATATTTTGCAACATTATGGTACCTTTGTTAACTGTGAGCAGATTGCAAGACTTCCTGTGAGAAACAGTATCTATTCTTATACTAAAAACTCCTGCTATTTAGAAAGTTTGAGGAATGAGTCAATTTAAGTAGATGTTTTCTAAGAAATCACTTTGACTACAAAAAAAAGTGTAGCTCTTCATTATTCTTAGCTCTTCCAAAACATGAAGTCACTACAGAAGGGTGAGCTTATGGCC
>RJWJ010027923.1:10624-21916 GCA_004363605.1 Indri indri
ACCAAAAATAGAAAAAAATTAATTGGACAGCTAAAAATACATACAGAAAAAATTAGCCGGGCATGGTGGCACATGCCTGTAGTCCCAGCTACTCGGGAGGCTGAGACAGTAGGATTGCTTGAGCCCAGGAGTGTGAGGTTGCTGTGAGCTAGGCTGACGCCAAGGCACTCGACCCAGGCAAGAGAGTGAGACTCTGTTTCAAAAAAAAAAAAAAAAAAAAAAAAGATTAAGCTTCTGGCAAGGGTATCTTTTTGATGCCTGGGGCAAACACTTGAAACACATCAACAGGTCATCATTTTACATGTAATTTTACTAACTAAAATGGAGGCAAATTCTTATTCAGTAAAATTTCCCCTAAAGTATCATTTAAAGCTATAGCCCTCAAAAGGGATTTTACCACCGAGACAAATTGCAGGCCTTCAACTCCCAAAGTCACAGTCACATTCCATTAGAGTTCGAAGAACAGTGAATTCAATCCTACTCAATATTCAGTCGAGAAAACTAAGTCCTCAAGAAGGAAGGTGACTTGCCTTCAGTGACCTTGTGAACTACTGGAAGAATCAATGCTAATATTCAAACTCTTTTTCTAGTTTTCACAATTATTCTTGGTGCCTCCCTAAATTTGCCATCAGGCAACCAAAAGCCAAATCTGTGCTCACTGATAAGACTGACATTTTCCAGATTATTGCTCTCCCTTAACAGGCAAGATATGTTCCTCGCAAGCTTTGAAACATCATTTGAGGCATTTTCCTTATTCTTTACCCCAGCTCTGTTTTGGCTTCTGAGACAGACAGAAGGAGCAAAGCTCTAGACCAGCCGTATCCACTTTCTGCAGATGGCACTTTCTATGACGATGGGAATGTTCTGTAATTGGCACTGTTCAATACAGTAGCCACTTGCCGCATGCAGCTATTGAGCACTTGAAATGTAGCTACTGTGACTTAGGAATAAAATTTTTCATTTAATTTTAAGGATTTTAAATTTATAGCACAACTCTAGACAAATCCAACTTCATTCATTATTACTGCATATGATCCACTCATGGTTCTTATATCCTTTCCCTCCTGCTAAATATAGCAAGACACTAATGGCTGAATCCCTTGGAAATAAAAAGGGCTCCGCTTCCTTTTTTCCAGGGTCAAAAACTCTTCTGATTCCTAAAGATGTTTTTCTAAAATCTCTTAAATCCAATTACCAAAGGTCCCATTACCAGACTACAATAATCTTAATGAAGAAATGGAAAAAGTATTAGCACTCTACTATTTAGCCTTCCGTTTTCTTTAGCTCAAATACTATAATAATGTTTTTCTGAGACGTTTTTCTTCTTCCTTTTCATTGCTTTTCTCTTTTAAGAGATGGGGTCTTGCTATGTTGCCCAAGCTAGCCTCAAACTCCTGGGCTCAAGCGATCCTTCCTTCCTCCTCAGGCTCCACAGTAACTGGGATTACAGGCATGCACCACTGTAACTAGTTGCTTTTCTCTACTATTTTATATTAGTAATGCTCATGTCTACAAATTCAGGTGACTTAAAATTAGAGTCTGATATAATACTCAAAGTTCTGCATAATGATAAAATCACAGGGCTGTAGGAATCATAGAGATCTTAACCACAATACCACCAAGGATTCCCAAAGCAGTTAGAATTTGGTTTCAGTCTTTACAAGGACAGAACCATGACCTCAGACCCATGGCATTACAGAAGAGACTCCTGCAAAGCGACACTGTTTTCCTCTCCCCTCTTGAATGGGGTAATCCAAATGCCGGTGAGAATACACTGTGGACTGCGACTTTTACTTTTTACTAAACTGATAATGACTGTTCTAACAGAAACTGGCTAAAGGGTTTGCCAGCTTCTTTAGGGCCAATTCTGTATGTCAGCAAACCAGACAGCAAGACTTCTCAAAAAAACAGAAACAAAAAAATAGGTATTCACGTAAAAGATTTATTCAGTTACTGAAAGGCATAGCCCTTTTTCTTCATTCCATTCAGGACTGAATTTATCCATTTAATCCTTCAAGGCAATACTCAAATTCATCTTTTTCCAAGAAGACATGTCTTATTCCTCCATTGAGAAATAATTTGTTTCTTCCAAACGTCCACAGCAGTACTTCTCAAACTTTCATGTGCATATGAATCACCTGGGTCTAAGCTGTTAACGTGCAAGTTCTGACTCAGTAGGCCTGAGGTGAGGCTATTTGAAAGAAATTCTGAGGTGATACAGACACCTAGGCTCACAACCACACTTCTGAATAGGAGGCTCTATAACCCACTTCTACAGATACCCTAGGTACCCACCACTTTTTTTCTGGTATTCTAATTATTGTACATACACATCTTCTCTTCTCATCTGAATTATTAATTTCTTGGAGGCACAATATGCACCTCAATCATCTTTTCCTCTTCCACAGTAGGTTGTAAACAGGCATTCAAATGACAGGCAGAAAGGAAAAAAATAATACTAATGCTACAGATTAAGTTCCTGCAGCCTGTACCATAGAGAATCCCTTCCATGGAATCAAGGGTAGGCTGAAGATCAATAAATGTTGTGAAAAGTCAAACTGTTTTTAATCACTTCCTTGGTTGGAAGAAACAGAACACAGCAATGGTTAGTATCAGAAAAGCTATGACCAAAGCATGCTACTCCTTACATGGACAATAGGGTGAGGGGCACAGACGTACAACTTGCTGAAAAGCCAGCAGATTTTTTTAAGGAACTACTCAATCAAATAGTAAGTCTATAATTAGGAGGACTTAGAGGAATATCCTTTTTGAAACAAGATGGACTACACAAAGAATCAATGAATCATCAAATCCAATGTGGCTACCTCATCGACCAAAAAATTTAGTTAGGTAATTTATCCAAGGTTACAGTGTTGAATAAATGGAAGAGTTGGAACTTACTCATAGATAGATGCCATGATGTCTATTTTTGGCACTATGCTGTCTCTTGAATGGATGCTAATGAATAGATAACGGAATAATACCTTCCCTTGTTCTTAAACTATATCTTCTGAGCACATTTATTCTGAATTACTAGAAGAGTAACCAATTTTTTAAAAAAAGGACAAATAACATGAACAATACAAACATACACAGAAATATAAATGTCAATAAATATGAAAAAATATTTATTACCTTGGTTGTAATCAAAGAAGTATAAATTTAAATTGAGATACCATTTTTGGTCTACTAAATTGGCACAGATTACAAAAACACCCACTGTGACTGAAGTGTGAGGAAGTGGGCCTACTCATACACTGCTGGTAGGAATACACACTGGTACAACTTTTCAGTAGGGCAATGTGTACAATGTATCAGAAATCCTAAATATAAAACATACCATATGACCCAAAAAACACAATTCTAGAAAAGTATCCTGAGGATATATTTGGACATTTGCAGTGAACATCACTGTATGCATATCTTTTATAACTCTGAAAAATTGGCAATAACCAATAACCAAATGTCTTAAAAGATGAAGTAAATTACAGTGCACTTAAATTTAAAGACTGAGGTGCTATAAAGCTATTAAAAATCATAGTATACAATTTAGAAGAAGTTTTCAATAACTGTGGCAATTAGACATCTTCTTCAAGGCATTTACAAATTTTAATCCATTGGATGTTCGACTGAATTCACATAGGGTGGTGTATTCCAGTGCCTTTCAATCCTGCATACATCAAAGAATCAACTGAGAATATAAAGAGTTAAGAACTCTGTGTTTGTGTGTGTGTGTGTGTGTGTGTGTGTGTGTCTAGCATCCAGAAATAGACCAACAGCTCTATAGAAGACAGCTAGAAACAGAAAGACAGTTCATACAAAGACAAATGCAAATGACCTTTACACATAAGAAAGCTCAATCACATTCATATTAAAGAGACACAAATTAACATACATTGAGATAACATTTCTCACCTATCAGACTAACAAATACCCAATCATTTGACATCACACCCTGTTAACAAGGCTATCGGGAAATCACAAAATGGCTCGACCCCCATACAGATGAATTTCAAAATACATAGCAACATCTACAAAGTTACATATACATTAACCTTTCGCCCTAGCAACTTTACTTGTAGAAATCAAAGATACACTATCAAAATTATGTATGCACAAACTACCATTTGATGAACTATCTGTAACAGCAAAAGAATGGTAACAACAGTGGACTTATAAATCTACCTAGTGGAGCATAAGCAGTTAAAAAGAAATACAAAATATTTCTATTCTCACCTGTAAAATAAATTTTTAAGTTAAAAAAAGGTGAAGAAAACTACGAATAATATGCTAGAGTTTAATCAATGGGGAGGAAAAAACAAATACATACATACACAAACACAAATAGCTTGGACATTTAGAAAAAAAGGAAGGGCCATAAAATGGAAAAATGAAAAAAAAAAGTTTTCCTATATTGGCAGGGAGGTAAGACAATAGAAAAGACAGATAGACATTAGACTTACCCGAATATAGTTTGCTTTATAGATTTGGCTTTGGAAGCAATAAATTTTACATAATTATAAAATAAAAGATACATTTTTAAAAATTAAAGATTGAAAGATAAAGGAAACAAACGAACCTAACAATATTTACTGAGCTGGTGGTTAAGACCACATAAACTGAATTTCAAATTTATAGGAAACACAAGGAACAAAGAAACATAAAACCGTAGCGCGAGGATGCAATATCCAGAATGCAGGAAATTCTACAGGACAAAGGATCCAGTTTCCTAAATAAATTACAAGGAAAAAATATGAGATGGAGAGGGAACCTATGGGTTTAAAAAGTTTTATAAGCAATATATGAACCAATTGGAATGTATGGATTGTATATGGTCTCTGTTTTGAATAATCAATGTTAAAAGAAAGAAAGGAAGATCCAAACACTGACTAGATATTTGATGTTATGAAGGAATTCTCTGTTAATTTTTCTAGATGTGACAATGGTATTCTGGTTTTTGTTTTGCTTCTTAATTCTTATCTTCTAGAGACACACTAAAAAAAAAAAAAATCACCTAGGAAATGTGTTCAAAAAACTAATGTCTGGGTCCCACAGATATAATTGATTTCATACAGGGTTCGGACATCATTTTATAAAACTGCCACAAATGATTCTAATGAGCAGGCAGGTTTTGTAAAAACACTGATCTGGGGAAAGTTACCCCAACAGTATAAATAACTCACCTGGTTATCAAGCCAACTACAATGCCTCCAAAAGTACTCATCTTAAGATTGGAATCTGCATGTATTATTGCAGTAATGTCTAAAACTGACATCTCTGATTCTACTGTACTTATTTTTAAGGTACTTAGGAAGATTAAATGTTTACTTAGCTCTCTAAATTTACTTAGCTCCCTAAACAAACTTTTCTTGGCTTCTTATATACGTTGAACAAACCAGGAACAACAATGGAAAAAAACTTTAACTGTTGAGGCACAGGGCAATTAGGTCTAGTAACAACCTGTGATCTATAAACATAATTATCAAGAGATTAACAAGAAAATGTCTTCAATAAAGCAACTGGAGTGGAGTGCTACAATTCTTTGAGCCACATAAGTAGTTACTGAGGATATATGAGACAACTTCATTCCAATTTATTCCTCACCTTTTCCAAACTCTTGTACACAAACAATGAAGAAGAACAATGCTAAGAAATAATTACTCTAAGGGGAAAATGATTACTTTCAACCCAGAATAAAGCCATCTTAGATAAAAACATAAACAGAAAAGGGCTAATGTTTATAAATAGTATTTATTTTATTTAAATATATAGGAAAGCTCAGGAAAAAAGTTATCACATTGAGCTTTTGTGTTTAGTTATCCATTGAGAAAGACTTTTTAGACATGGAGTGATATGTTCCAAAATGCTTTTGAAATCAGGGAAAGACAGCTCCTTGCCTCCAAAAGTTTAGGATTATCTTTCAGCTGTTATCTTAAGAACACCACTAACTATGACTAGGTCTAGTTCTTGAGGGCCGAAGTATAAAGTGCCTAAAGAAAATATTATAGTAAGAGAATATACGGTATTTTGGAGCAAGCTATTTAAGGAAAAAATGATTACCTCAGCTAAGTGGGAACCTGGGTTTTCTACGGCTGTATGTGGGAAGGAATAAACTTGTCTGAGAGAGCTGGAGGAGGAGGAAGAAAGTACACTGGGGAACAAAGAGGAGAAATTATTAGACAAGTGAGATACTGAGTAAGCACGTTACATCAGTAGGATAAATAACTCAAAGACAAGCAACTCAAAAGTTGTGATTAGACAGGATAGATGTTTTATAAATATTTGCTAACTAGTATGTGATTACTAAAACTAGGTAAACACTTTATTTAAACGAATCTAGCTTGACCTGTAATTCCAGTTTATTAAACCTTTTCTGGGGCTTTATTCTCCAGCCCATTCATCTTCACAGGTCTTCTCTACGTCTTCGAGGTTTCTACTCATTTACATTTGCATAGAAAGATAAGTATACAAAATAGTAACTAGATTTTATTTAAATCTAGACTTTATTTGGAAAAAAATCTCTTCCTGTATATATTTAACAGGATTGACAGATTTTCTACAAAAAAAAAAAAATGAGTTATTTCAAAATAAATTCTTTCTCCTTCTTAAACTTAGCTCTACAACCAAACATACCACTTGAGGAAAGTGAATCTGATATCGTTTATGTACTCAATATCTCAACTTTTGTTTCCAATGTCTTAAAATTTTTGCCCTTTGTGCTTTTTGATAACCTAAGAGTAATTTCTAGCACACAATTCATAATTCAAGCCAATTTACAGATAAGGGAAATATTAGTATCTAGTGTTCTTAAGGAGATAGTGGTCTCTAATAACAGTATTATTCCAACACTTTTAGAAGGAAAAAAAAATCAGTGTATAATGAAATCACCAAGAAATAGCACTGTACAGAATATTTTCCTCCATACAGAAGTCGTTCACTGTTGAATACTTATAAGAAGTGGAAATAAGACAATCACTGAATATTACCATGTTTACATACAACTTTTAGTTCTCAAAAGTACTTTGACATTCCATTTAGGTATTTTCAGTGCTCTTCTTGAAAACGTTCAAGTGAGATAATAAGAGAGAGAGAACAAGAGATGAGAGGAGAGAAAGGGAACTATTTCAAATACAAACATAAAAAAATTTAGTGTGATAATGGTGAAATAAGCACTGCAATTCAAGAAACCTGTTTCTAATCCCAGTTCTGCCAGCAACCTGCTAGAAGACTTCCTGTGAGTCATTTAATTGTTTCTTAAATTGTAAAGAAAGTGGTTCTTAATGTTTATCTTAAATCTGAATTTCTGAAACTCCATTTCAATTATTTTCAAATACTGCATTATAATAACAGCCAATTAAGTGTACATATATCCCATTTTGCCATATGTATTTAGTTCTTCACATTTGTCTCAATTTGACCTGAAGCCTGGATCACTTACGTTGCACACTCAAGATGTACTTTGGAGAAAGAGAGACTAGGAAAAGATTCTTTTGTAAGATGGACCGATGCTGAGTAGATTAGGCAGTTAAGGCATGAGTCCTTTTGTATGCAGAAGACCTGGTCATTCTCAAGTCAGGAGCACCGAAGAAGAAATCTGCTTCAGTGAAGGGTTTGGGGCAATAGGGTGTAACAAGACTTGAGAAAGGCCTTGAGCTGAGGCTGTCAGGTAATCAGACCCTCCACCCCTTAAACCCTTATTCCCCCAGTGGACACCAAACCAGTCTCCAGTTCCGGGTTCCCAACCAATCGCATCAAGCCACAACAGACGGCTCTGCCAACCCGGGCACTGTTTCAGGGTTCCAGAGTGAGATTCACACGACCCCAGCACCTGTCGGCCCCACACCCTTCCCAGATGGAGAGGGGTGAGAGAGAACGCTAGGTCTATCCTTGGTCCTTTCCGATTCAAGCTACCACCAGGTCCACTAGCCCTCGAAACCCAAACAACCACCGTACTCCAGGGGTAAGGGAAAGTTCCTTCGTGACCCTTTTACTCCCCTCAGGCTAATTCTCCTGTTTACAGGTCCCAACCCCCGATCGTGGTTTCTCGGGCCCTGGGGACCCCGGGCCTGGAAGCGAACAGATGGATAACGGGAGAGAAGGCAGCGAAGGAGGGTACACCCCTCACCGCGGAAGGAAAAGAGAGGAAAGCAGGAGTAGCAGGGTTTCCCCTCGGCGAAGGTGGGAGGCCCTTCGTGCCTCTGTCGAAGGGTCTGTCATTCCCTCACTCACTCACCAGGAGCAGCAGGGAGCATCTGAGGTCGGGTAAGGATAGGAAGACCGCAGGATTCATGGTAACGCTGGGGTCCACGGCAGGGACAGGTGTTGGCAGCTGGGACTGGGCTGGGTTGGGTTGGGTTAGGAAAGGGCTGGGCTCCGGGAGCCGGCGGCAGCGGAGGATTCTCCCGGCAGCTACACCTCGCCCTCTCGACCCGGGATCCAGCGGCGAACACCCGGGACAACTTCCAGAGAGGCCTCGCACACCCTCACTTCCGGGTCCTGCTCACCGTGAGGCATGTCGGGAAATGTAGTCCTGCAGTAACCTCGCCGAGTATGCCATCGGACATCTAGAACTCCCTTTCCCATCAGGCTCTCGGCCCAGGTCCACCGAGTGCGCTACGCGTGAGGCTCTGTGGGATAGAAAGGGTGGAGGGAGGTTGTACCTCTGCGCTTCAGACGGTGAGAACTACAATTCCCAGAGGGCTGTGCGGCCGAGCGCCTCAGGCGGCCTCCTGGGGGCCTCCGCTAGCTCTGGAGCTGTGGGGGCTGACCCAGCTGGGTGTAGTGTCCTGGCCTGGCGGGAGGGGCGGCCTGGGTTCGGGTCGCGCCTCTTGGAGCCGCCCCCGGGACATCAGTCCTGGAGGAGGCGAGGGTGAGTAGGAGTGGGCCTGGCTTGGGAGGCTTGGTCCGTACCGCCTTGGCCCCTGCTGCAGACGTACGGCCCTCCTGGCCTGGGTTGTGGCCTGAGGCTCCTCATTGGCCTCCTCGCCTGCTGCTGCTTCTTTCTGCGCTAATTCCTGCATTATAAAGTCGGAGCCACCTCTCAGGGCCTCGGTTGAATGAGTCAATGACTGACTTATCCCTAATTGTCTCAGAGGGCTCGTGTAGGGAGTAAATGTGGTAAGGGATAGGAAAGCAGGTTGTAAAATGGAAAGCTCAGTGCGAGAGTGATTGCTGCTAATGCGTGAATCACTCCTGCAGGATAATTAGGAGATTCCTTAGCCCAGCAGTCGAGGAGCTTAACCTGGCCCCAGGTAGCTCTGCAGCATTTTCTGTAAACACTCAGCCAGTACAGGCGCCCACACACGGTCACTACTGAGTACACAGGAGGCGCTTGGCGCCTTTGTGGTTCTCCCTACTGCCTGCCTTTGCTCCAGCTTTCTTGCTACCTGGAATGGCTTTATGCCCTTCTCTTTCTGAAATGCCATCTTAAATGTCACCATCTTTGAGAACTTCCCCAACAACCAACCCTTTAGTCCTAATCAGAGTTACTCTTCCTTTGTGTGTAACCCCACCACCACTAGTTTTGTACCGTTATAATTTGTTAGAGCTTTATTACATGATCTTGTTTTATAATTAGTTAATGATGGTAACTTTGCATTTTGCAGGCGTTTAAAAAAGTGGTTTTGATTTTCATCTATAAAAAAATGATTTACAAAAAAGTTAGTGCTAAAAAAATACATTTGTGCTAAAAAGAACTCTAGAACTTGGCTTTCCCAGGATGACAAAATTAGATAGTGGCAGAGCCAATACTCTTACTTAGCTCCCTGACTCTTAGTTCAGTGCTCTTGTCTCTATACCATTCATCTACATCTCTGACAGAGCCCAAGTAAGCCCAAATATAGTTGAAATGGGAAATTTAAAAAGAGCAGGGACTCACGAGCATGAACTTGTTATTCCAAGAAATTAAACTTTAATCCTGCTGACCCTTTGGACTTAGCACTCAACCTATGAACTTTCATTCAACAAACATTTACTGAGCACCAGCTATATACCTGTTACTGTGCTTAGCGCTAAGAATTATGAGGTAAAATGTGTGTGTGTGTGTGTGTGTGTGTGTGTATATATATATATATATAAAACAAATCTAGTTTTTAGTTTGTTTTTCAAAAGGTATAAACTTTTTTGTGATTCTCATGTACCTAAAACTATGATCACTTAGAATCTGAAATGACAGGTCTTAAAGTTAAGAACAGTGCCTAACATATAGTTAGTGCTCAGCTTGTTGAATGAATGAACATGTTCCACCTTTTTCATTTTTCATATTTTACAGAAACCCAGAGAGCTAAGGTAGCCTAAGGACACATTGCTTATTATTAACCTAACCAGGCCTAGAACCCAAGTGCACATACTCCTTTACCATGTTTCCACCTCCACCTCTGTTTTGTACCTTCTCTCAGGTGGCTTTAATATAATCCTGCATGTGACAGTGGTTCTTCTGACATGATAGACATTCTCAGACATGATAGAAGTCTCACAGCACCCTCTTCCTCCATATTTTCTGCCAGCATGTTAACTCAAATTGTCAGCAAAATAAAGACATGAAGAGCTGACCTTTACTATAATTTAAGAAAATATGTTCCCTCTAAGGTAGAATTTGAACCAATAATCCTTCGTCAATGACAATACAAGTACTGGTTCACCAGTTGTGATAAAGTTATCTTACAAAACTCCCAGATCCCCAGGAGTCACAGAAATTGGAGTAACATGCTTTTTGGCGAAATCAGAAGAGGACTTGCCTACCCTCGTAGCAGCAATTAACTGGAACTGATTTAACAGCTGCTCCCTTTAGATAAGTATGTATGCTTCAGTTTGCCATGATCCCATTACTCCCTACATTTCTTACACTTGTTACCTCCTTGGTCCTTGCAGGCATTCAACTTTGAAACTTTCATGTGACGTCTTAGGTTTAGGAAGGATGTTTAAGATCATTGATGCAAATAGCCCTCTTTTCTTCCCATCAGATGCTTGAATTCTTGCTGCATTTCTGACATAGTCCAGCCTCTGCTTAAACACTCTTATGATAGGGAACTCACTTTTCCTGTGCAGCTGATGCATTTTTAAAAGGTTCTAACAAGCTGCATGAGACTACCAGTCAGAACAAAATTTTCCATAATGAAATAAGGTTAATCCTAATGATATGGTGTTCCAAGTAAGATCCTAAGGTCAGGATCTCAAACTAGGTATATTTTCCTAATGGACCAAGGAGAAAACAGATAAAAATCTCACCCTTTGTGGGCGTGAGGGAAAAAACTAGGTACCTTTTAATTTAGTACTTAAATCTAGTTAATTCTG
>RJWJ010027924.1:0-21807 GCA_004363605.1 Indri indri
GTACTACTAAAATGGTAAGTCAAGTAGAACTAAGAAAATACTCGTGACTATAGTTCCAATTAATAATTTTTAAAAGAACCAGAAGAGATGTTGAAATTATGAAAACTTTAAATCAAAAGATGAAATATTAATATTAATTTGTGATTGTATTTTCTACAAGTACATGCACTATTTAAAATTAAGCTTTCAAATCTGGTTTGCACACTGCATAGAGAAACTTGCAAGACTTATGAATATGTCCTGACTTGCCACCAGTCTTTTGATAGCCTGTCTCTTTGGTGAACATGGCTATTCTGTCTGCATTTGAACCGGAAGCCACTTGGGATTCCCCTTTAAACATCAGTCATTGTTCAAAACCCACTTCATTCTTCTTTCTCTCTTTATAGATCATGTTGCCCACAAAATGAATTAAATGCTCTTATCTTGATGTTAATTTGACAGAGACCACTTTTAATTTTTTATCATTCTGCTTTCTCTTATGTAAAATTAGTGTTTCCTATAGTGGATTTTGTTGTTTTGTTTTGTTTTGAGCCTGCTCTGTCACCTGGGCTAGAGTGCAACCTCAAGCTCCTGGGCTCAAGTGGTCTTCCTGCCTCAACCTCCCAAGTAGCTGGGATTATAGGTACATGCCACCATGCCTGGCTAATTTTTCTATTTCTTTTGTAGAGATGGGGTTTCACTCTTACTCAGGCTGGTATCGAACTCCTGGCCTCAAGCAATCCTCCCACCTTGGCCTCCCATAGTGCAAGGATTACAGGTGTAAGCCACCACACCTGGCCTTGTTTGCCATATTTTTTTTCCCCTTTGAATACCTAAACGTAGACTGACAATTTTTCCTCAATGCAGCTTGCCTTTGGTAACATTTGAGAAAACAAAGAGATTTTACTACTTTGTAAAATGTAAGAGGTTGGCAAAGACAAATCTGTCACTTTTTTTGGGTAATGTTTTAAAAGTTGTAAATAATAAGCACTGCTGTTTATTCCTTGTTTTGTAGAGGTAAGACTATGTATTTTTTATTGAGTTATTTTAAGAAAAGAGATTAGTTCATATATTAGATATCTGATAAATATTTTCATGTGTCAATTTTAATCAGTGGGGTTGGGTATGCCAACCTTATAGGATAAGGTCCTATTCTGTTTAGACTTTTAGATCAGAAATTACTTTAATCTGTTTGTAGTATACACCTTAAAGCTTTTTAAAGTTCTCCCCACCAAAATTTGTATGATTATAATCACTGGTTATTAACACCTGTGGCTCCATTAGTATCCAAATTTTGTATTTTGTTGGAGGATTGCAAATTTAAGAGTGGTAGCTAGAATTAAGGTGAGAAAGAATATACAGGTAATACTGATCTACCTCAAACTAAGAGTCAAAAAATGGACTTCAGTGACCTAGCATTGCAAATACACTTTTGGGGGACATACCTAGAAATAACCCTGGTTTCTTTCAGTAGAACCAGGTCATCCTAGGTGAGTGCAAGCAGAGCAGGATATGAGCTTCCTAAGAAAGGGCAGTGGTAGCTTTTTAATATCTGGCAGTTAGGGACAATGAAAATGGTTGCAGTTAGGAAGATAAAGGGGAACTTAGGAAAAGAAATATACTTTAACAGGGGAGAGAAAAGATAGAGGGATGTGTACATGTGGAACTGATAATCATGGTAGCCTGGCTTTGTAGATGGGTTTACATGTTGACTCTAAATGAGCTTGGAAAGCTTAAAAAAATTGATACGAACTGACTCTGTCTGAGACATAAGAGAAGCAGGCAAGATTGATAGTGGTCCAGCTAGAAGGGAGGCTTGCTACAGAGAAATCTGACTTATTGAAGCCTAGTAAAATTTTTGGGAAACTGCTATAGTCTGACCCATTTACTGCTATGTTAATTTGGAGCTTGAGATTCATTAATGGAATGGGTACTAGAATTTGCTAAGTTCAAGTAACAACAGTGTTAGATAAAGTTTTAAGGAGCCAGATGATCACAACTGCCAGTTTCAGAAGGAATTTGGTAAGTAAAACAGTCATTTATTTTCAAGCTTTAGGGTTACCTAACCGTGATCTAATTCCCACATACTAGTTGGGAGTCTGGTTCCATTTTATCACTCATCTAAAGCAAGATGATGAAGCTAATATTAATTAATAGCCATATTTATTAGCTCTTACTATGCACCAGAAAGTATGCTAAGTGCTTTATGTGCATTATACTTTATCCTCACAATAACCTATTCAGGTAGTTACTATTTCCAGCTAGTAAATGTAAGAACCTGGATTTGAATCCAGGCAAGTTGATTCCAGAGCCCCCATTTTTAACACTGTACATAAAACTGAGTTTATTTAACACAAAAGGCTGTCCTTTATTCTGAGATAATGTCTTCCTTTTGACATTAAAATGCATTTTCTTATATGAAATGGTGGTGACAGATGATGTCAGATTTTATTTTATTTTTTTTTTAAGAAATCTTTGCCTTGCAAAATAAAAACTAAACAACTCAATGTCAGCACTTTTCCCCAGTTTTAAAGAAAAAGTTCTTTTGCTAGTTTGTGAAATACAAGTCTGAGAATTACTGGTCAGAAAAGTGGGGCTCTTAGTAATTTTAAATGTTCTCTAGAGATTTTCACCTGATTTATTTTCTAATTTCCTATTTAATCTATTCAGTCCTCACTTATCTTGGACCTGACCACAAATCATACTTTCAGCCTTTTTGGCAAATATCTATTGTGAAACATAATTAAATTGCAGCTTTGTAGTTCAAAATTCTAGGAAATTATTAAACATACTTTATGGCAAGGGGTCTAGAATGAGATACAAATCGGTCTTATACTAAATTCTTTACAGAGTAGTCTTATATATAATGTTCCCATGTCTTATTCACTTAAATACTTAGTAAATCATGGTATTATCTTTTGCCTTCTTTATTTCTTTGACATTCATTATTTATATTCAGTAATAGCTATCACATAATGACATATGAATAAACACTAATACTTCCTGTTGTCACTAACATATCATCACTAACAAAGTGAGAGGGAGTGAGGGTTGCCCTGCTAGAGAGAATGAACAGGAGAGCCACGTAAAAAGCTGTCTGGCTTATTTGCTCCTCGTAAGTGCAGTCTTCTGGGTGTTTCATTTATCTGTGTTTTATTGGTGACTTTTGCATCCTTGTTGATGATTTGTTCAACAATATGTTCTCACAGTGTTTTGAACTCCCCTTCCATTAAACTTTTCCTTTAGTCCACCTTACCTTAGCCCCTTACTCTTTGATTATACCCAAGACTTTGCCATTACCAGTAACCACACCACTTTTGGGATCTCAGATTTAAACATCCTACTCTCTAGCTGCCTCTCATTTCCCTTGTTTACTTCTAGCATTTCTCCCATCCCATCCCCAGCAAGTTGGATCCCACTAGAACCTCCAGTTCATTTACTCCATCTCTTGCCAGTCTTTTTGTCCTCTCTTTCCTCTTCATCCAGCTTAGGCTGCATGGTCTATCACTTTTATTCTCTTTGCATATACCCTCAGCAGCCTTGCTCCTCATCCTCTATATGCCAAAGCCCCAAGTGTTTCTCAGCTACCTGCCTACTCTGTGCTAGTACTCTGGCCGTTACATATGGCTTAAGAAAAACACAAAACTGTGGTGTCTGATCTCACTTTAAATTTATGAACCAAATCTCAAATGGCCCCTGAATATTTCTTGGACTAGGTATTCCTGGTATTCCTTCTGTATTTCCCTAGTATAATTATTTTCCTTTTCTCTGAGATAACTAATTCTTCACTCTCCTCAAAACCCCAACACCACCTCTTCCCTTCTTCCATTCTCACCAACGGCTGATGACCTGGAATCTTTATTTCACTGAGAAAATAGAAGCAATTGGAAGAGAAATTCCTCATCTTCCCACCGCAAAACATGTCACTGATTGAATGCGAGAAAGAATATGATATCCTGGAACTTCATTTACTCCTCTATTCAAATACAGTTAGCAACTTGAATTCCAAAACCATATATATAAATGTATTTTTGGCCATTTTGGATTATGCTTTTCACTACCACCTTCCATTCTGTTACCATAACCAAGAGTTGTCAATATGTTTGTGTCTCATTCATATAAAAAGTTCATATTTTTTTAGAAGATGATTAACAGGAACAGTTAGTAAAACAAGCAATTTTAAGTACTTGGACACAGGAAATTAAGAGAAGAAATGCTTTTACTATTAGCCCACAATAGTTCTTAGTTACATAAGTTACAGAGGAGGGAGAAAAAATGAGAACGACTTAGAAATGAAGATTAAAGCCTCAAACTTTATGGAAAACAGAGGAAAAAAATTTGAGAAGTCATGTGATAGTTTTTACCCCACATTTTTGATGGGAAAATTAGATAATAGGATTGAGCTATATAAGTATGTTGATCTCAAATTAACTTAATCCTGTTATTTACCTCACATTGTTAACCTTTAAGACTCAGTTTCAAAAAAAAGAGATGGTTAAAACGAATAAAGTCAAGATTCTTATGCCAGATTAGGTGAAATTTATATTTATAGACTTGAATAAGAATCTACACCTTACCTAACACTGTGAATTGCTTATAAAAATACAACAAAAAAGGTGGTCCTTTGATGACCTGAATCTCATATGCTGAGTTCACTTACATAATGGCATCTGTCTTCTCACGCCCATTTCCCCACACATTTTCCCAGTTCCCTATGTTCTTTCCAGACCTTTACCATGTTTCCCAGTGTCCTCTCCTCGTCCCTCATTTTTAGATGACCTTGCTCCTGCTCCACATAGTCAGCAAAACCTGTCAGGCATACCCTCCGCTTTCTCCTCTTCTCCCCTGGTCTCAGAAAGAGAAGTGTCTCTACAAGCTCTCTCCCTGTATCCTTCCACTGTTTGGCCAGAGGTCCTGCTCACACTACCTAGCTTTCTTCTAAGTAAAAGGAACGGACCTCAACCCCAAATACTGTGACCATAATCAAAGACCTATGGCCCAGATCAACATGATCTTCCTGATTTCTAAATCCAGCGGCCTCTTTCCAGGCCTCATCCTCTGTCTCTGCAGCATTTGTCCCTATTGTCACATTCTTTTGCTTAAAACTTTTCATATGCCCAGAGCAGGCATTCAAAAATAGTGAAGCAGTTGTTCTGATGTCTTTTCTGAGTTTTCAACCTGTATTTTTAATGGGCATTACTGCCAGAATCTCAAATGCCTTATAGCCTAAAACAAGTAATGATTTCCTCTATTCTCCAAACTGGCTCCTCTTCCTCTTGCTATCTTCTTGGTATTCCAGAGGTCATCATCATTTTATCCATATGCCGAGATTAGATACCTTAAGGTCATCCTTGACTCTGCTTCATTCTCTAATTTCTGTCTGGTCTCTAAGCTCTGATGAATATCTCCCACATCTTCCTTTCTTTTCCTACTGTTTCCTGTGATTGTTGCCTCTTTTTATACCCATCTCTTACCTGTATTATTTCAGTAACACATTCAGGAGTTTTAATTTGGATTCCATGGGTGGACCTCAAAGGATTTAAGAATTCTCTGAAATCGTATGCAATTTTTTTTAAGAGATGAAGTCTCACTCTGTTGCTCAGCCTGGACTGCAGCGGGGCAATCCATAGCTCACTGCAGCCTCAAACCTCGGGGCTCAAGCAATCCTCCCACCTCAGTCTCCTGAGTAGCTGGGACTATAGGTGTGTGCCACCATGGCTAATTTTTTCTAAAATTTTTTTTAAAGACAAGGTCTTGCTATGTTGCCCAGGCTGGCCTCAAACTCCTGGCCTCAAGTGATCCTCCCACCTCAGCCTCCTATATACAAATTTTTTTGTACATGTGCATTTTTTCTGGGGAGGTCGATTAGACTATTCCATGGGAAAGAAAGTGAGAAATGGAATGAGAGAATATGACATTTTAAATCAGTTCCACTGATTTCTCCTTCTTCCATATCTGTCCTTTGCTATTTAATTCACTAAACCAGGGTGCTGATCTCTGAGTAGTGAGGGGGTGTGTAAAACATTAAGAAAAAAAAGTACCAGCAGTCAGTACAGCTCAGCAGTCAGTCCAACAGCCAGAGATCAGAGGCTCCCTGATATCAGATCTAGGCTTTAATGTCCGAGAGAAGCTCAGGAGAAAGCTGGGGCATCAGCAGGGGTAGGCAGGTGACCTTCGGAGGCCTCTAGGCCCATTTGTTCATGTGCTTCCAGAGGACTTGAGGGGTATGAAAACTTAACTGGCAAAAAATCCGGAGTCAGCTAGTGAGTTGTCCCCAGGAAAAGGTTAAGAACATTCTTCCAACTAGCCTTCCACACTCTGCCTCTTTGTTCTTAAGTTCTTCCTCCATGCTACCACAAGAGTTAGCTTTTAAACACATATCTCATTGTGCACCTTCCATGATTAATCACCTGTACCTAAAAGATGATTAGATTAATCACCTAAAAAACATAGGGTTTTAATCACCTGTGAAACAAGGTAAAAACTCATGGGCATGGTTCAAGTCCTGCCAGTTAGAAACCTGCCGGCCTTATCTTCAGGCACTGCCCCTCCTCACCTCCAAGACTCTGGCCACAACAGGCCACTACTGGCTGTTCTGAGAGAACAGCATCTATGTCCATACTCTTATGTCTTTGGTCATGCTGGTCTCTCTCTTTGTGGTGCCATTTCCTCTCCATTGCCCAACCATGAATCTCCTACTCATCCTTCCAGGCCTCGATTGAATGTTACCTCTCCTCCTGTGTCTGTCTCTAATTTTCTGCCATCACCTTGGCAGAATTAGTCTCTTGGCAAGATTCCAAAAACATTTCATACATATCTCTGATGATGTCATATAATATTGTAGATAACTTATTTTTATTTGTCTTTCCTCCTAAGCCAGGAATGCCCTACAGGTAGAGACTGTCTTTTTCATGTTTGTATCCCTAGCATCTACCTTAGCGCCTAGTCTAAACAGGAGCTTAAAACACTTTTGTTGAATGGAATTAGTTATAAAGAGTTTTTATGACTCATTTAAAATTAGAGACCAATGCTTATTTAATAAGTCAGAATAGGCTATAATAATAATAGTAATAACAAAGTCCCATTTCCACTGCTTATTCAAGTAACTAACTTCCTTTGTAGATGTGGATTTTGAAAGTCTTTACATGTCAGCGTATTTTTTTGATGTGCTTATTTGAGATCCTAAAAGAATTATAGCTCTAATGCAGACTAGAGCTTCTATGACATTCCTGTTGATGTTATATTGAATATATTCTATCATTTCACAAATCTATATTATATATAGTAAGCTCCATGGATATGTATTTTATCTCTTTTTCTCTTAACCTTTAGGGTAATATACTATTTTGTGAATTGTTTATTTTTATAAGAACTGAGTCATTTTAATTCAAAATACATTAAATTGAATATTTTCCTTGTACAAAAGGAGAGTTACAAAGTTGATTCTAGTGTTTATATATTATTTAGTTTGTTTTGCTAAATTCACAAAGTCTCAGTCATTACAAATGTGTTTCTTAGGTATTTAAATTAGTTCAGGGCCGGGCGCGGTGGCTCACGCCTGTAATCCTAGCACTCTGGGAGGCCGAGGCGGGCGGATTGTTTGAGCTCAGGAGTTCGAGACCAGCCTGAGCAAGAGCGAGACCCCGTCTCTACTAAAAATAGAAAGAAATTAATTGGACAACTAAAAATATATAGAAAAAAAAAATTAGCCGGGCACGGTGGCGCATGCCTGTAGTCCCAGCTACTCGGGAGGCTGAGGCAGAAGGATTGCTTGAGCCCAGGAGTTTGAGGTTGCTGTGAGCTAGGCTGACGCCACGGCACTCACTCTAGCCCGGGCAAAGAGTGAGACTCTGTCTCAAAAAAAAAAAAAAAAAATTAGTTCAGCTATGAAAGTAAGCATTGTTCCGTAAATTGAGTTTCAAATAATTTTTAAAAATGGTCTTCTCTCCCTTATATTCTTTGAGTTTTGTAAGAAAGAAATCAACAATGTATTGCTTACGTACTATGTGCAAGGCATTATGCTGGGCGTTTTTGATTCAGGATTAATGAGACAGTACTTGCCCTTGGATAGTTCACAGTCTAATAAGGTATGTAAACAAACGGTTGCAATGTAAACCTTGGAGACAAGGAAGGAAAACTCCTGCTTTGAGAAATGGGGTTGGGGCTGAGAATGAATGCGTCTGCTGATCAGTTTACAGATAGAGAAGCAAAGAGCTGGAGGGAGTTCATACCTGATGGTTTTTTGTGTTTGTTTTTAAATATGTGCAGTAGGAATCTAGGTCATCTCTAAGAATTCATGGCATGGGGTAGCTCTTGAGAAGAGAAGAACGGTGAAGATCTGGATAATTAAGAAGGAGAGTTAGAGATGAGCTAACAAAGACAAGTAAAGGGTGACACGCAGTATTGAGAAAGCAGTGAGACTAGGCCTGAAATTGGATAGTGTGCGATTGTGGCAGTATCAGTGAGCACAGTGGTGTAATTTTCTCTGGCTGTGCTCTGTGGCCAATGTACAGGTGCAATAAAGCCATATTGTGGTGAGGGCACGTGGGATGGTTATAACAAAAGTATAAAAAGGCCAGGGAGTTAAGAGTCCTTCAAAGAAATTATGGCTTCCTACAGAAGGAAGTGTGGTTAAGAGGAAATTAATAAACTTGGAGAAACAAAGGAAGTCAAGAAACTGGAAATGAGGATAAGGCCTGATACTTTCTTTGTAGGCATTTGGCAAATCTTCATTTTCTCCTTTCTGGTTCCCCTCTCCTGGCCTGTTTCACCACCACCACCACCACCACCACCTCCACCTGCCTCTGCTATGGTTTATACATATGAATAGTTTCAAACCATGGTGGTAACAGTTGGTGTGGAGGGTAAGATTAGGAGCCAGATTCCAAAGTCTTCATCCAGGATGTCCCTGGGACTAAGATGCTGGCAGTGCTTGGTGGTTTTGGCCTCTAGGAGAAGACCAAGGCTTATCCCCTTATCTCCCTGCCACCTATGCTTGAAGGATGGGTCAAGGGCCAAAGGTATTTTATTTGGCCATGGTTCTTAGGGCAGTGATTTACTCTGTGATGAGAAGGGTTAAGACTCTAATCCTTTAGAGTCTTACTTGGATTTTACTTAGTTGACGTAAAATTTTTTCTTCTCCTTTTCAGGTTGTAAACATGTTAAAGGCATCTTGTTGTATGGACCCCCAGGCTGTGGTAAGACTCTCTTGGCTCGACAGATTGGCAAGATGTTGAATGCAAGAGAGCCCAAGGTGGTCAATGGGCCAGAAATCCTTAACAAATATGTGGGAGAATCAGAAGCTAATATTCGTAAACTCTTTGCTGATGCTGAAGAGGAGCAGAGGAGGGTAATGTGAATATAAATACAATTTAGTAAAAGTTGGTTATCACTTATATGATGAGTGAGACCTGGAGTTATGGAGGCAAACTTGTTTATACTTTGACCTATATTTGGAAACAACTTACAGATAAAATTTATTTAGTAACTAGTTTATATATGGCAGTGTACTTGGGATTGTGGGGGATGTATATGATATGAGGAGATGTCATTACCCACATGTTCATAATACAAGGGTAGACGATTGTATAAGTCAAAGGTTTTCAGAAACAGATGATGAATATATTTTCAGACGACACTTTTATCCCACATTACTTCCAGAAACGTGGATTCACCTATCCTTTGGAAAAGCCAGTTCTGGAGGGAGCAACCCCTTTGACAGGCTAGTGTTAGTAAAAGGGGCAGAGATCAGAGTTCATGGCCCCCAAAGAGGGGATACCTGATGAGCATACGTCATTTTGAGTCAGGACTCTGAAGGGCTATACCATAGGAGCAAGGGTTAACCAGGAGTAGACATACTCTGACAGAGGCTACAGATCAATCTCTAAAATTATTTTGAGGGTTCCTAAATTGCTAGTGTCCCCAGGCATCTGGCAAAAGTGTAAATCCTTCCTGGAGGTAGTATCATGTAAGGTCACAAATTATTTCTACAGTTTCAAATCAATGTTTGGCTTGTAATCAAAAGCAGCTGGCTCCACAAAGGCACAAATTATAAAAAGAAAGAAACAAAAGATTGTAGAAACAGAGCCTCCAGATATTGGAAGTCTCATATAGAGACTTTTGAAATAACTAACTTATCACGTTCAAGGAGATAAAAGACAAGACTGAGAATTTTGGCAGAATGCTGGAAACTGTAAAAACAATAAACAAATGGAAATTCTGGAAATAAGAAAATCAGTAAGGGAAATTAAGTGAATGTGTTTCAGATTAGACACATCTGAAGAGAGAATTAGTAAACTGAAAGATGTAAGATGAAAATAACCAGAGACAAAGGATGAAAAGAATGAAGAAAGAGTAAGGCAAAGAAAAAATACCATGAGAAGGCGTGACACATATATTTAAAGTTCCAAAAAGGCAAGAGAAAGAGGATGGGGCAAAAGAGGTCTTTGAAGAGAAAATGGTTTAGAACTTTTACAAACTGATGAAGAACATTAGTCCATAAATTGCAGAAGTCGTATGAACCTCAAGCAGGAGAAATACCAAAGTCCACATCTATAGACAGCATTGTTAAACTGCTGAAAATCAAAAACAAGAGAAAAATCTTAAAAGTGGCCAGAGAACAAAAAAGATTACCTTTAAATAAGTAACAATTAGCTAGCAACTGTCTTCTCAACAGAAATGGTGGAAACAAGAAGTCTGTTGAATGCCATTTTTAAGGGGCTCAAAGAAAATAATTGTCAACTTAGAATTTTATATCCAGTAAATGGATGAAATATCATATAACTATATAAGGAACTATTTTCATTACTGAAAATGAAAATAAATAGTTGTGAATCTCATAAATGTTAAGCAAAAGAAACAAGATAAAAAAAAAGAATTCAGCCTGGGAGTGGTGGCTCATGCCTGTAGTCCCAGCAACCTCCCAGCCTGGGAGGTTGAGGCAGGAGGATTGCTTAAGCCCAGAAGTTTCAGGCTGCAGTAAGCTATGGTTACACCACTGCACTCCAGCCTGGGTGACAGAGTGAGACCCTGTCCCAAAAATGAATGAATGAGTGAATGAATGCTGGATACAGTGGTTTGCACCTGTAATCCTAGCTATTTAATATTTAGGAGGCTTTAGGCAGGAGGAACACTTGAGCCTGCGTGACAGCAAGACATTGTCTCTTAAAAAAAAAAAAGAATACATACTGTATGTATTTATATAAAGCTCAACTAAAATATAGTGTTTAAGGAAAAAAAATAATTGCCATAAAAATCAGATTGTAGTTACCTGTGGGGAAAGGTTGGGGAAGAGTGCTTGGGAACGGTTAAGAAGAGATGCTCTCAGGGTACTGGCAACATTCTGTTTCTTGTTATGGTTTCATGGATGTTCATTTTGTGACAATTCATTAAGGAATATATTCACATTTTATGAACTTTTGTCTGTGTGTGACATATTTTGCAATTAAAAAGTGCAAAAATGATAAATTTTAGTAAGCATTCACCGTATGAAACACCAATAATAATGATTAGTATGGGTTTTTTTCTAAAGGATAGAACTAAGATATGGGCCAAAACATTTGGAAAGTAGATTAAATCCATGTAAGATCCTTGTATTATTTGGGAAGAAGATAGTAATATCAGCTAACATGAAACTAAGTAAAATGTGCATGTGAAAATTGTATAAAACTCTCAAACTTTTCCAAACCATGGGGAGGAGCTGGGAAAAAAAGAAAGCTCAAATACTTTAGAAGGCAAAAAAAGGAATAACAAGATTCAAAGAAAATGTGACGATACTAAAAAACGTAACTTTAAAAAAATTTTCACTTACAATGGCAATCAGAATATAAAGTGCCTAGGATTAACTCTAACAGGAAATGTACAAGACTTTTAAGGAGAAAATTATAAATGTTTTTGAAAATCTTTTTTTAAAGAGCTAATAAGAGATATGATATTCATGTATAGGAATACTGATAGTGTAAAAATGACAGTTATGCCCATATTGATCTATAAGTTGAATGCATTTCCAATCAAGTATAACAGGAATTTTTTGGTATTTGACCACTTGATTCTAAATTTTTTTTTTGAGGCTTTAATAGCAATGAAAGTTTCAACAGTAATGAAGATTTATTTTATCAAATATCAAGACATACTGGAAAGCCATAGTAATTGGAACAGTGTTATATTATATTCATGCAAAATCAGAGCAAGCAAGGAAACAGATTAGAGCACAGAAAGGGAGAGCTTGTTATATGACAAGTAATGGTACAAATCAGAGGGAAAAGAATAGACTATTCCATGAATGGGACTGAGATAATTGGCTATCCATTTGGAAAAAGATAATATGCAATCCCTATCTCACATCATAAAAATTGTAAAATGGATTTACAAAAAAAAAAAACCCTAAAACTTATAGGAGAAAACTTTTTTAGAAGAAAAATAGGCAAAAACCTTTAATATTTGAGGATATGGAAGAATTTCTTTGTTAAGATATAGAAAGTAAATCCACTAAAAAATGTTAATTTGGCTACATTAATATAAAGAAAATTCTGTATGAAAAATTACACTAAATACAAATGTCTCAGACTGAGAGATGTTTACAAGGTATATATTCATAACCCACAAAGAATTGGCATCCTCAATAATAAAGCCTCATAAGTCCTGTATAATAAATAAGACAAACACCACAGTTAAAAACAACTTCGAAGGGAATTCTCAGAGACAGAACCCAATTGAAGATAAGCAAATGAAAGATGCTCAGGAAAATGTGTAATAAAAGAGATACTACTTCATAACCTGGCAAAATTTACAAAGTCTGGTAACAACATGGGTTTGTGAGGTTGTGGAAAAACAGAGTCTTATATACATCACTAGTTAGAGTATAAATTAGGAGAATATACCAAGTGGTAGTATCTTACAGTTTAATTTGACAACATCTTACAAAAGCGAAGATGCACAAACCCCATGACCCATGAGTTCCACTTCAGGATAGCTATCCCTGAGAGACACTCTTTCACTTTTGTACAAATTGATGTATACCAGAGTGTTGATTGCTGTGCTATTTATAATGGAAGAAAAAGAAGAAACATCTTGACTACTCCCCAGTAAGAAAAGGAATATCATACAGGCGTTGAAATGAATAATAGATTTACATTGATCAATATGAATAACATTCAGAAATATTAATATAACATCTCATATTTTTTAAAAATCTAGTAGGCTTTACTGAATCTAATCTATCCTGTCATATTCTACCCTTCCTTCCATCCTTCCAGTTAGTATCTTGCTCTGTTACCCAGGCCAGAGAACAGTGGTATCATCATAACTCACTGAAACCTCAAACCCCTAGGCTCAAGTGATCCTCTTGCCTCAGCTTCCCATGTAGCTGGGACTACAGGCATGTGCCAGCATGCCTGGCTAATTTTTTTATTTTTTGTGGAGACATGGTCTCGCTATTGCCCAGACTGGTCTTGAACTCCTGGGCTCAAGCAGTCCTCCTTCCTCGACCTCCCAAAGTGCTATGATTACAGGCGTGAGCCACCATGCCTGGCCTAAAATAAATTTTAAATATTGCCTTTATAGTAACCCTTTTAGTGCTTTCACTCTGCTTGTTGGGTACTTGATTGTTTCCATTTTAAACAACCTGGTTTTCTTCCCTACATTCCAGGAGAGAATGAATTAAGTTCTTGTTCATGTTCAGGACTCTGACTATCTCAGCCTCATTGGTTCCAGCAGGCATGGGTCTTGGTGGGTTGGTGCACATCCAATAACTGATTTCAGCTCTTCAGAGAGTCCCAGAACCAATTCAGTTTTATAGTTTATCCCTCATACTACAATTTTTTTCTGCTTCAGATATCTTTTTAATCCTCAGTATACCAAGAAAAATAGTCACCACCATTCACCAACCCAGTTGAATAAACTTCTTTTAAAAAATTATTTTTAAGTTTTTTTCCAAATAATTTACAAACGTAAGAATAAAAACATGGTGAAAAACTATTAAAATATTAAATAAGAACTTAAATATAGCAAACTAAATTTTTATTCCATTTTTTCCTGGTTTTGAAGGCATATACAGGGTGAGTATCCCTCACTTGAAATGCTTGGGATCAGAAGTGTTTGGAAATTTCAGTTTTTGGAATATTTGCATGTACATAATGAGATATCTTGGGGATGGGACCCAAGTCTAAACATGAAATCCATTTATGTTTCATATACACCTTATACACATAGACCGAAGGTAATTTTATACATTATTTTTAATAATTTTGTTAATGAAGCAGTTAGTGTACACTGAACCATCAGAAAGCAAAAGTGTGACTATCTCAGCCACCCCACGTGGACAGTCTGTGGTTGTCTGGCATCATCATCATTTCTAACTCTGAGTCTACATGCTACCAATAAGTAATCATTTTCTTCTGCTTATTCACACATAAGTACTTAACAGTAAAACATATGACATATCATTAATGCAATGAAAAAATAATGTGTTTGGGTAACTAAGCAGCACAGTAGAATCTCCAGAATACCTGTAACAGCTGTTACACAATAGCAACACCAAACAACAACAAGCTTTGTGTTGCCACCTATAGTGTTGTGTTTTGATTAAAAGATCACTGTTTAGTAACTCCCTTCAGGACACTGAATAAATGGGGTTGTGCACCTTTCAGATTTTGGAGCCTTTTGGATTATGGATTTTCAGATTAGGGATGCTCAACCTGTATACTCAAAATGGGCAGGAGCCTCTGAATACAACCAACTGTTGATCAGTTGTCCTGCATGAACTTATAAGTATGGATTCTAAATTTCAAATACATCTCTGATGAGTTCTAGATTATCATTACTTCTGGTTCTTCTTCTTGTACTTATATTTTGAAAACACAGTACTTTAAGAATTTTTTGGAAATCATTGGCTCATAATTTTGTTTAAGAGAGGATGACCATCGTATGTTCCATAATTGCAAAACATTTTCATTTTTAGATTTGTGGACAGCTTTCAGAATGTTCAATCCACTTTTTTAAATGTCTGCTTCATCTATTTCTTCTGGTCACCTCTCTATGCAATACCTTCCTTCACCATCTGTCTACTTGCAAACTATATCAAGAAAATTTTGGTGCACAAATGACATAAAAGATGAAAGAATACGGTCATGTGTCCTTTAAGCAAAATGGGATGGCCTGTTTTCTTGTCACAAAATATTGCACAGTGAAGACTTCCTATTGAATAAGTTCTTTTTGTCCTTAGATTAGAAATGTATTGTTTACTCATTGATTCTTGAGTTTGAGAACTATGTAGAATGTCATCATCTAAAGGCACATAGTCTGAGATTTTACTTTAAATGATCAATTTCACCATCTTCATTAGTGTCCTAAGTGCTGTTATCTCACTCTATAAATTCATCTTCTGACTCATGTAATAATTGTAAAATGTCTTCCTCTGTTGATTTGCTTTGCCATTCTGGCCAATTATCAGAATTCTCAATTGTGTTCAATAAAAGCTAAACTCACGCCACAAAGATGTTGTCTCCAGACTTCTTTTATACCTTCTTGAAAGATGATGCTGTACTTTGGGCAGCACAATAAGAAAACTGAAGAATGATGTCATTGTGATATTTATTTCACTGTTGCATCATTCTTCTGTATTCTTACTATTTTAATCTTTTTTAGCATAGTTGGGAATAATTGATGAGTAATGGTGACATAATTTCTAGAGTGATGAAACAGCATAATGTGTCTTACAGAAAAAGATCCAGTGGATCCATATGGTAATTGCAAAATAGAATTAGTTTTATTCTATTTTTAAAAGTACATTTTCCTTTTTGTTCTTTGGAAGACTTTTAAAAAGGAATAAGAGTCATAAGATATCAATCTTTATAAATACTTAGAACTGCTCAAAAAAAAAAAAAAACCTCAAAAACTGACAATTGGGTCTAATGGACCCTGATGATATACCAAGGATTAAGCACTAGGCATAGACGAGTTAAAATGTCATGTAAAGAAGCATTTTATAAAATCTCAGTTGTGATAGTTTCCATATGGCTACACAGGTAACTTTGGTGCTGTTTTTAAACTTGCAGACAGTTTAAAAATTATACTACTAATGATAAACCGAGTTGGCAAAGAATTTCTAGATATGTATTAATCATAGCCAGCCTTTTCAGTTATATTTTTCTCGATCTTTTACATCCAGAAATGGCCTGGTATACTTAGCTAATGACCCCATGGACAGTATATGTGTGTTACATAATAAAGGAAAGCATCACCTCTGTAATTCTGGACAGTCCAGGCCGATGGAGATGAGCACTTGCATATATATAGGTCAGACTAGTTAAATATAGAACAGCCGCTTTCGAAAGCTGTTGCCAGGGGCTCAACAGCATCAGCTCTGTTTCTATGGAGAAAGAAGACTTTGCAGATGGTAAAAACAGCTAGAAACCAATGAATTGATGAGGATTGCATTGTGGAAACTTAAATCCTTTGGTAAAGAGTTTGTTGATGATTCAACTATATTAATCTGTGAACATTAATCTTGACATCTTCCTTACCTGATTCCTAATTTATTGCAATAAGAACCTGCCTTTATTTAAGTAATACACCTGTAAAAATTGGTGTTATTGTACTGACTAGGTTGGGGGAAGGGACCTGATGACAGGTAACAAGATTAGTAAGGTTCTGAAAAGGTCAGAATTGTACTAAATTATGTTTAGGACAGATCGCCCTCTGATCATTTAATCAAACACAGTGTTCTTATTGTCTTTGTCCCTGTCCACATAGGTGATTTTTGAGGTTGGACTGAGAAGGAAGTCATGATGCCAGCAGCAGCATAAAGCACATTGACAGCAAAATTCATACATTATAGCAGCTTTTTGTTTCACGTTGGACTGGGCAGACAACCTTGAATTAAAAGTGTCTTTAAAAAATAATGTAAAATCTCACAGGTTTTCAGTCACAAACAGAAATATTCTTGTTTTAAACTGAAGATGGCCAGAATTAATATCCTACTATACTGAAGTGCTTCGGCAAAGCTAAGGTTGTAGTTATAATTCCTCATTCCCAGTTTTTTCTATAGATGGAAAGATGAACAGTTTGGTATTGAATTTTTTAATAAGAAGAAAGCTATCATTTATATCATTAGACATCTGTTCAGGAAATGCAGTGATACTGGGAAATGAAGTTTTTTTTTTTAGATTTGAAATTAAGTTTTAAAATATTTGTGGAAGGAGAACAATTTGTAAGTAATGTTCAGGAAAAAAAATAAAACCTAGTTAAATTTTAGAAACTTTGATAGACATGTAACTATCATCTTATATAGATTTGCATTAAAGAATGAACAATACTCTGAATATGAATAATGGAATGTATGAGTCTGTTATTCTGGCTTATAATTATTATTATCATGCAATAAAATTTGTTTTTCTCTTCTGGTTTAACTTTTATGGATTTTTTTTTTTTTTTTTTTTTTTTGGTAGAGACAAGGCCTCACTATGTTACCCACGCCAGTCTTAAAGTCCTGGCCTTGAGTGATCCCTCCTCCCCCCATTTTGGCCTCCCAAAGTGCTTGGATTACAGGCATGAGCCACCACACCTGGCCACTTTTATGGATTTTAACACATGTATAGATTCATGGAACTACCACCAAAATCAGGATACAGAACATTTACATCACCCTCAAAAATTCCCTTATGCTGTCCCTTTATGGTCACCCTCCCCTTGCCAATAACCCCTGCTGACTACCGATCTGTTCTCCATCCTTGTAGTTTTGTCTTTTTGAGAATGCCATATAAATGGGGTCATACAGTATACAACCTTTTGTGACTGGCTTCCTTCACTCAGCGTAATGTCTTTTGAGATTCATCCAAGTTGTTGCATGTATCAAACATACCGGCTTTATTTTAAAATTTTATTTCTATTTTATTTTGCAACTCTTTGTTCTCTTAAAGTGAATAAGCCTCTTGTTAAAAAAATTATATCCTTATCAGAGATTTAATGGATACTAACCATACTTGATCTCATTATGGTCATCATTTAATTTTTTTTATCCGTATGTGGTCATATTTAGGTTATGTTCATTTTCACCTGTTTTGTTAATCACTAATTTTTTTTGTTTAAAAAGAAAAAGAAAATTTCTAGAGTTTACTTTATTCTTTGGTCCCTAATAGACTTAATTACTTTAATATAAATTATTAAAAGATCCTTGTTAAATTAACCTAATGAATTATTAGCATTCAAAAGTGTTTGCATATGTTAAAGGTTCAAAATATATAAACTAGTTTCTTTCAATGGCGACTCTATTTCCAATACGCTGAAGCAGAAATCACTATGTGGAAGAAGCAGCACTCCCTTTGCTGTGTTCGTTTTATCAGTTGTCTCTGTTCTCCCTTTATTGTTAGGCAGAAGTGATCAGTTTACATGTGATATAAGTAAATATGAATCATGTTCAGTTCTTCACCCGTCTGCCCAATTCCCAGGCAACCTGTGGGTAAAGTTAATCTTTAGCTATATAATATGATAAAACAAACATTAAACCTACTGCTTCTGGGACAATCTTCTCACCAAAACTCAGGGAAAATGGGAGAGAGTCGCACTCGCTGCCTTAACAAATATATCTGACAAGTATGAGTTCTTTCCAATAATGAGATAAGAAATGTATATAAATTAATAGTTATTTGATAAACAATTCACTTTCTATATATACACATTATATATCAGTATGTAATGTGTATTTTTGTTTTGTGGCTATTAAATATGAGGTTCTGGAATGCATTTTCAGATTGCAGAATTCTGAGATTGCAGTTCCAACACCATTGAGCAGGCAACAACCATGATTACATTTGCTATATTTATTAATCAAAATGGAGCAAACTCAATCTGTTGAAAGCTTTGTTTTGCTTTTTTGATTTGTTTAATAATGCATTCAAATTATGACCTTTAATATAATTTCTTCCCTTAATAGCTTGGTGCCAACAGTGGTTTGCATATCATCATCTTCGATGAAATCGATGCCATCTGCAAACAGAGAGGGAGCATGGCTGGTAGCACAGGAGTTCATGACACTGTTGTCAACCAGTTGCTGTCCAAAATTGATGGGGTAGAGCAGCTGAACAACATCCTAGTCATTGGTATGTTTACTTTTTTAAAAAAAAGTACTATTCTTTCAAAAACATTAGACACATAGGTTCTGCATTAACATCTATGGAGGTTGTAATTATACTATTTTGCTGATGTTTTCAAATTAGGATCAAATTATATTGAAGAATTTGACTATTTTAATGCCTGGGCTTAATAGGAAAAATAAAAGATGGGTTTCAGTCACTTGCAGGTTTAAGCTTATAGCTCATAGCTCACCCACAGATGAGAAAGGCAGCATGATGGAATGTGGTGGTTTTCCGACTGAGTCCCGTAGGCTTCCAAAAGTCCTCCCGGTGCTTCGCGGTCAGGGAGGGCCAGGGAAGCGAACTTCGGATCCTACATCATCATTATAACTTCTTCTTTTAACTGTTTTATCTACTGAGCTTCTTCTTAAGATGACTTTTGGGAAAAAGAAAACAAACTGCTATTTTATGAAGGCTGAAAACCACTAGCCTACAAAAAAAGGAAGGGACTTTGGAGCTAGGGAGATCATGTTCACATTGCCGCTCTGTCACTCCAACAGGGTACTTACCTTCTCTGAACTTTAAATTTTCTTTTTAAATATTGGAAATTTTCATTACATGTATATTCTATTGACGTGTACAATAGTGAAATACTAAAGCAGAGTCTCCAGATATTTTTGTTAGAACAGATCAAGAACAAATGCTATTTTTGAGAATAATTTGGTTTTCTATCTGACTTTTATAGAATGTCCTCTTAGCTTATTAGGTAAATTGTTATTCTTACATATGCTAAAGGGACATTTTATCTTAATTTTAAACTCAGATCATTTGTTTGTTGTTTTAACATCTGTGTTCAGGAATGACCAATAGACCAGATCTGATAGATGAGGCTCTCCTTCGACCCGGAAGACTGGAAGTTAAAATGGAGATAGGTAAGCAGCTCTGTCATTGAACAGTCTGGGTGCGGTGTGACATGTAGGGTTTATTAACAGGAACAATTTCATATGACTTAGTGTTTGTTAGAAAAGTTTTATATCATGAGAAGCAGATGTTTACATGCTTCAGTACCTATAAGAAAAGCATTAGGATTATAATAATCTCCTCTGATGATGCTTTCGAGACTAGAAAAATGTCCATTTTATTTTTAATTGTATCAGGTTTGCCAGATGAGAAAGGTCGTCTACAGATCCTTCACATCCACACAGCAAGGATGAGAGGGCATCAGTTGCTCTCTGCTGATGTAGACATTAAAGAACTTGCCGTGGAGACCAAGAACTTCAGTGGCGCTGAACTGGAGGGTCTGGTGCGAGCAGCACAGTCCACTGCTATGAACAGACACATAAAGGTCAGGAAAATCAACTAAATAAAGAGTTTACAGCCCTGTGAATGCCATGCCAGTATTCTTTCTCTTTCCTTTCAAGCATGCCAAGGGCTAGAGTAATACTGACTTTTGATGGTTAAGAGATCATAAAAGGAATAAGAATTAATTGTCAACTGCTAAATCTTCAGAGTAGCAGGAAGAAAGACGTTAGCATCTGTCCGTGGTAATCACGGACTCATCTACCTCAGGTTGTCACTAGCCGACACAGACAAGTGAGGGGAAGATTTTTAAGGAAGCATTTTTCTAATCTTTGTACTGTATTAAGTTGTAACATGTCATAGGAAGTTGGATTTTCTGTGTACTAGAATTATGGGGCTGTTTCATTCAGCAAATATACTGAATACTTGCTTTTTTTTGAAAAACACACAAAAATAATCATGACCTCTTCTCTCAAACAGTTCAGAATCAGGAAATGGACATGTTTTCAAATTAGTACAAAAATGTGATAATTACTATGGCAGAAATACGTACCAAGGATACATACTTGATTTTTTACCATCTCTTCTCTTCAGGTTTTAGTTATTGCCTGTAAATAAATAACTCCCAGATTTATATCTCATCTCTTAAAAGTTTCTGTCTCCCACTTTCAGATTCATACTAAATACCCCCAACTGGATGTTTTATCAGGTCTCAAATTTAATATTTTAAAACCAAATTCATTGACTTTTACCACTTTCCTTCCTACTCCTACTTCCCATTTGCCCCAATTTCCCAGGCTTAAAACTTCAGGATTATCTTTGATTCCTGCCACTGTACTGTGTCCTACATCAAGTCATTCAGCAAATTTTGTCAATTCCATCTTGGCAGTATCTTTCCATTCTCACTGCCACTACCCACCTTCTCTTTGATTAGCCTTCCCGTTTCATATCATTCTACCACTCAGACGCTTTCAGTGACTCTCCATGGTCTACAGGACAAAGCACGGACTCGCCTGGTCTTTCAGGTCCTCTAGATCTGACCCTAACTGGCCTTTCCGGATGTATTCCCAATTATTCTACGTACACTTCAGCCAAACTGAAATACTCACCAGTCATCAGACATTAATTTATTTTTCAATCTCTCTGCTTTTGGTGTGGTTTTTTGTTTGTTTTTGCTTGATTGAGGATGTTTAGGTTCGGTGTTACTTGTCTTTTCATTGCTTACCTCATATGCTACTGCTTTCTTCAAACCTTTTCTGATTCTCCCTGTTAAGAATGATGTGAAATAGTAATGTATTTTCCTTCTTGAAATAGTAATGTATCATATATGGAACCTTTGGTTGACTTTGGTTCAGAATAGCTTTATTTAGCACCTACTGTATGCAGACACTGTGCTAGGAGTTAATACACAACTGCAAAGAAGTAAACTGCCTGCCATTGAGCAACTCACAGTCTAATCCTC